>CM063187.1:35555000-35680000 GCA_031835075.1 Saguinus oedipus | reverse complement strand
GCCCCCGAGCAGGTTTGGCATCCTGAGTCCCAAACCTGTCATGCTTCTTGACATATCTGCATACCACATGTACTGCCTGAACTTATTATTTACACACGTTTTAACTCAAATAAATTTATTTTTAAAAGGAAAGTGTGTCACTCCTATAAATGAAGACCCAGAATCACTTGCCATAAAGAGAAAATAACCATAAAAATAAATGCCGTGAAATCAAACAATGCCATTAAATTCTAGCTGAATTCTCTTGCCTTCCTACCGGAGGCTGACTCGTTATCTCTCTTCTTTAAAAAGGGAGATTAGCGAGTGTTGGGGAGGTGGTAAAGACCAATGGCACCCACTGGATACTTTCTCCTTGAAGCAATCAGAGGGAAAAAGATGGCACTGACAAGGGAATAATTTATTACTGTGTGATTCAAGGTGAACCACCTCATATTTTCTTGTACCTCTGGTGGAACTCCTCCCACACACTGAAAGATTCTGGATTTCAGTGAACATTGACTTCGATTAACTTCCCAAAGGGGTCCGGAAGACCCTGAAAGGGTTAAGAACTGTTTCTGTAGGAAAGTGTCTTTTTCTAAAGAGGAAGAGAGAGGACACTGGGAAGCCAAGGGGTTCAGGAAGCAACAGGAGAAGACCCCTCCAGCCAGCAATGGAGTATCCTGCGCTGATGTAAAGTTGCCATCCTGAGCCGTCCGATGGGACCACCCCATTGGAAATGTGATGAGTGCAACTGAGGAGCTGAACTTTACATTTTATCTAATGTTAATTAATTTAAAGGTATATGGTCCCATGGACAACACAGTCATGAGTCCCATGGACAACACAGCTCTAGATCCTTCTTTTGTGGTTCTGTGCCTGTTTCTGTGACCTCAGCCAGCGTCTGCTGATTCATAGTTTCCAGCTGTGGGAGGGAAGAGAGCCCTCTTCTCAGCAGTGGTGTGCACAGCACAGAGAGCCTGCAAAACACTCTTTTTGTCCATGCGCCTCTCCTAGCAACCCCGTGAAACATTGGTGTCACCACGCCTGTTTTACAGATGGGGAAATTGAGGCTCAAAAGCCATGACATGGAGAAGCCAGTATTTAAAGAGGGGTGCCTTGACCGGACGCAGTCACTCACATCTGTAATCCCAGCATTTTTGGGAGGCCGAGGCGAGCAAGATCACTTGAGGTCAGGAGTTTGAGACCGGCCTGGCCAATATGGTGAAACCCTATCTCTACTAAAAACAGAAAAATTTGCCAGGCATGGTGGCCGGTGGCTGTAATCCCAGCTACTCAGAAGGTTGAGGCAGGAGAGTCCTTTGAACCCGGGAGGTGGAGGCTGCAGTGAGCTGAGATAGTGCCACTACATACCAGCCTGGGCGAAAAAGACTCTCTCAAAAATAAATAAATACATAAACGAACAAACAGAGTCTCTCTCAAAAATTAATTAATTAATTAATTAATTAAAGAGAGATGGCTCTGCTCAAAGATCCTTCACCCTATCAATGCACGCACCCTAAATGGGATTCTCATCTTCCAGTCATCATGTTCCGCCCACCCCCTCTGAGCCTTGATGGGTATGGAGCCCATGAGCTGGGCAGAGGGGCAAGTTCCCTTCACAGCGCAGCACCTCCTCTCCTCTGCTTCATCTCTGTACGTGCTGGAGGACTCCGGAGGACCAAGCCCTCTCTTTACTGTAAGGAACAAACCCTGTGCTGTCAGAGGCCACAGGCGAGACTCACACCAAAAAGGTCCCTGGGATGGAGAGGTGGCCGCAGCTCAGCGGCACATTGCCATCTGTGTTGTCTCTCTCCTTCCCACCTTCTCCTGCTTCCCCAGACATGAATGCTCTTGATCTATCCTAGGATTTGTCGGGGGTTAGGCGGACATGGGGGACGGGAGCTGATGAATAAATCCACAACCAAGGTGTTAGGTGGATTAATAAGCCCCAGAAGCCTTCAGCCCCCCTCCATCCCAACCTGCTTGAAGTCTATCTGCTTTTTATAAGAGTATCCACAACAGGGCAGTGTGTAACCCATAATCTACCTGACTTGCTGTGGGTGAAACCCTTGGCCTCAGATGGAGAGAGAATTTTGGATGGCAGAAGGCCTTTTGGCTGCCACCTTAGCGAGGTGACCACCTTCCTTCCTGGACTCAAGAGGCTGAGCTGATGTCACTGGCAAGAGTTTCCTGGACATGGCCTGATCCTTCCAGCTGCAAGGGTGGGGCCCTGTGGGGGGCTGAACTTGTCACCATGGAGATCCTGGCCTTATCACTACAGGAGTCTTCCTTGCTGCTGGAAAATTCTAATTTTTATAACTCCAAAATAACTGTTCTTTATTGAATACCCGCCACGTGCCAGGCATGGTGCTAAGTGCTTTATGTGCATGATTCCATTAACAACAATTCTCAAAAGAGAGGACATTTGTTCTCATTTTAAAGGGAAGAACCAGGAACCTTAGAGAGGCTTTATAGCTTGCCCAAGTCCTGCTGTGGCTCAGGACAGAGCAGAAGACGAACCCAGGTCTCTGAGGTCCTCGTGTCCTTTTGCTTTGTGACTTGCATCACACAGAGCCCGCACACTGTCCACACCTTGCCCTGCATTCATTTTGAATTCCGTGCCTGAAGAAGGAATGTGGCCTCTAGCTTAGCATAGATTGGTGGAACTGCATCTCATTTAAGAAGGTGGAAGGGATTCTCTCCTGAGCAATGGGTCCCTATGGATTCATCCATGCAGCAGATACTTGCAGACCACCCTGGATTCCAGGGCACAGGATCAGTGATACACCAGAAAGAAAAGGAAATGTGTGTGGAATGGCCCCCAAACTCTCACATCTTTTTAGGAAGATAAAGGAAGACGACGATTTTCCTGCTGTGGTCTGCCCCACACTCTTCGCTTTGGGTCACTTGGCTCTGCATCTTCAGTTTTGATCCATTGAGAGGCAGCTTAGAGGAGAGACGCTAATTGCCTGGGACCAGCGTAGGGGAAAGACATGAGAAGGTTGGGACACTGAGTGGAGGCTTAGCACACAGAGCAACCTGACAGCATAATGAATGGGATCCACAGTTCCGGGGATGGGGAAGATGTCACACAAACTCAAGGAAGGAAAACATATATGCGTGTATGTTCCCATCATCACAAATTTCTCTGTGGGCATGAGCTTACTGGAGTATGTGTTGAAACAATTTGAGGGGACATGTATTAAGCGCCTGTTCAAGCCATGCTGGCAGGTTCCAGGGACACCAAGATAGGCGGTCCTCACGGGGGTCGGAGTGTGGAAGATGAGACTCAGATACACATAATTTCTGATGTGGGTACCATGATGGAAATGTACCTGAGCAGGATGGGAACATGGACAGAAATGCCATGGCCATCCCAGCGGGTGAAAGAAAGCTAGTGGCAGCTTCCTGGAAGTGGAGGTGCTGCAACTGAGTCTTCCAGGAATAATATTCCTGCAACAGTCTTAGGAGTCGTCTTTCCTCTTTGGGCCGCATTATTTAATGCTTTGCAAGTTTGGATGACTAAGGGAGTACCATGCTTTATCTGCACATTGCATTTCTCTGCCTTGATTTCTTAGGACCTGTTTCCAGAACTTTCTTGACACCCGTGCTAATCTGGAATATTTGTTCTTGCTGATTTGATGGTTCCCAATGCCGAGAAGTCACTCAAATGTGTTCTTCCTCAAAATGAGTGCCATGCGTTATACTGAGAGAGCCTCAGTGCTGATGTCTCCATTCCATGCGGAGATTGAATTGTCCTAGCTAGAGCTGCTGCGCCTGTAAAGTATTTTTTTCATTTTTTTGCATAAGATATGGCTCCACCAGTCCGTACCCACTAGAGGCCATGTTCCTTCTTCAGGTAAGGAATTCTGAATCTACTCCCTCTCTCCCTTTCGTTTTTTCTTTTTTCCCTTTTTTTTTGAGATGGAGTCTTGCTCCGTCACCAGGCTGGAGTGCAGTGGCATAATCTCGGCTCACTGCAACCTTCACCTCCCAGGTTCAAGTGATTCCCCTGCCTCAGCCTCTTGAGGAGCTGGGACTACAGGCACACGCCACCACGCTCAGCTAATTTCTTTAAATTTTATTTTAGTAGAGACAGGGTTTCACCATGTTGGCCAGGATGGTCTCGATCTCCTGACCTCAGGATCTACCCTCCTCGGCCTCCCACAGTGCTGGGATTACAGGCATGAGCCACCGCGCCCAGCCTCCCTCTCTCCCTTACATCGTTCTATTCTTTTACCACTCACCCTGTTACCTCACACACCCTGGTGGTTAGCTCATATCCTGTGGGTAAATGGGGGCACTGAGAGACCGTAGAGCCCCCAAGTCCTGCATCCAGGGTGTTGTACAAAGCAATGCCTGCCGGCATTGTGTCTGCAAGGGATGGCTGGCAACACCACTGTGCGTCTTCACACCAAGCAAAGCTCGAGGCAGCCTGTGTTGCAGAAGCAGCTGGGAGTCTAGGCAGGCCCTGGGGGCCCACTGCATGGCGATCACCAGCTCACAGAAGATTGAGCTCCTGGGCTGGCCTCGGGGAGGGCGGCAGGCTGGTGGCCTGTCTTGGGGAGTGGATTCCGCCAAAAAGTGAGGCGGCTTGGAATCTGGTCTCAGCTCTGCCACAAACTCCTCGTGGTGCCTCTGGTCAGTCCTTTCCTCTGTTTTTGGCCTCATTTTCTCCCATGTCAAATGAAGCTCATCTGTAGGCGTCACTTTTTTATCTCTAGGATGATCTGAATCTGAACAGACACAGCCAGGATTTCTGCAGGGGTCTTCGATGGTGTGTCCCTGTTTTTCTCTCTTTCCCGATGGGTGGGCATTCTCAGCACGTGGTGGGTGGAGAACATGCTGCCCCTGGTCCATAAGAGCACCTGATTGAGAATGACTACAGAGTTAGTAACTTTGTCACACTACTCCTGTGTCCCTGTGGAGCCTAAAACACCTGGGAAGGAAGCAAAGCCTAGCTCTGAAACCTCCATTTCCAAAAAGGATCGAGAGCCAGTCTCTTAAAACTGGAGCCATAGAGGTGGTCCATGCTGGAGACAGTGACAAACAGTTGGACCCTGTGTCCCCAAGCTGTGAGCTGCTCCCAGTGATGACACCGGAGCTGTCTCTATTTTGCCTGTCGGGGGAATGTTCCAGTGCATTTTCCCTTATTATGACTTGATTAAGGACACAATAAACCCTTGCCATGATTTTTATCTATTTGCAGTAATATCTCTCAGTTCTAATTTCAGAGATTAGCTTGTTTTCCAAACACTAAATGAAGGACAAACTTGATCCCATTGTTCATGCCTTGCCAGCACAGCCACAGCCACCACCCACCATTGACAAGCACAGGCTGCCGGCCACACCTGCATGTCACTGCCATGGGAAGCAGCCTCGAGACTGTTGGAGTGGGAGGCAGAGCATTAGGGATTTCAATTCTGCTTTATTTTCCACTTGAAATGGAGGAAAACAGACAAAAAACAAATAAGAAAGCTAAACAGTTGCGTGAGAGCTAGCAATTTGCTGGGCTCCCGATGACAGACACTGCATTATCATAATTGTCTCTTCTACATGATAGGACAGAAAAATAATAATGTCATTTTATTTATAGCTGGGGTGGCCCCTTTATGAGAGTCATACAAGTTTCTGCCAAGTAGAGTAGGTCAAATGACATCTTTTGATCAGGCCTGTCCAAAGAGATCAAAGATGAATGGCAGGTAATGGATACCCAATGACAAACCAAATCTAAAACAGAAATAAGGCTGCCAGAGCCTGCCAGTTACCCATTAAAGGCCCGCCTAAGGAAGGCAGGCTGCTTGACACATTGGCCGAACACCTAAATCAGCCAAGCGTCAGTGCTAAAATTGTGTATTATCATTGGAAATGGCTATTATTTCCTCGGTAACATTTCTGTTAGGGCTTTGTTTGTGTACAACTGACCCACCATCAGAAGTGGAGTTTGAGGAAAGCCAGCCCAAGAGGCGTGGGGGGCACCCTTGGCTTCACCATTCATCACACCATTTTAATTGTGGGGTCCTGATGGAACACCAGCCCTGTGCCACGTGCTGCTCAGGTGGAGGAGGTGGGGCTGTTTCCAGGTGAGAGGGTGGGCTGGGCCTCCTGTTTCCACTCCTGCTCTATTTCTCTTCACTCTCAGCTCCACTCCATCTTCCCGTCTCCCCAGCCATATGCAGTTGGCCCCATCATAGGCCACACAAAGCCCAGAACCTTCCCAGATCCCAGGGAGGGGGAGCACTAAGCAGATGGAAAAAAAAAAATGAAGGGGTACAATGGCACTCTTTCCTATCCAGGCTGAGAGAACAGGGCGGGCACTTGGCTTTTTACACAGCCAGTGCAGTCTGCACATATAGAAACGGGTAGAGGCAGCTTCCAAAATTATGGGAATAGATGCAGATTTTTTTCTTTTTCCTGAAGCACTTGAGTTATGTAATTAAGTTGGGCTTTGTAGAGATGTTATTTACAAGGCTTTGATGGGGAACAAAATTTACTATCTTTTTTTTTTTTTTTGGCTTCTAATTTGTGGGGGTGGAATGAGGTGGAATACAAAGAAATATTCAAAGAAATATTTAGAAACGAGGACTCCAAGTCTGCAGGAGAGAACTCTAAATCCTCATGTCCCAGGGGACGCACAGGTGGTGCTGTGGGTAATTTTTAATTCTGCGGCGTATGCTGGAATGTTAAAAAATATTATTAAACATTGAAATGAGTATACTAGTTAACTAATTAGTATGTTTCTCTTTTAATAATCCCGATGCATTTTCTTGCTTTCCTACCTCCATTTTTATACAAGTGTAACCCTAAAGAACGTATTTAGAAGCATAATTAGTTATAATTAGAAGCAAACAAACCTAGTCCAGGGTATCTCCAGAGTATTATGTTATATAGAATGGCAGGTAATGGTGGCAATGGCAGAGACCCAGGTTCTGTGCCGCCTGGTAGGAATTCTCGTTTTACACACACACACACACACACACACACACACACACACGTGTACATACGTGCACACACCCATGCATGCACGCACATGCGTACCCACGCACGCACACGTGTGCCCTCCCGAGATAAAAGAGCCAATGATAGAAGCCGCCTTTGCTTGGCTCTTCAAAGTTTTACAGACCTCACGTTGTGCGATCTCTTTGCATTAACTGTGTCTTTAAGCAATGGAGACACTATGTCAAAGTCGTAGCATCACTTCTTGGTGATGAGAAGAAGATAGACATTTGACTGTTAGGCCTCTTGGCAGGAAATTTGGTAGTGAAGTCCCATCCAATTTGTCATGCTCAGTAGTGGTCCTCGCTGCGAAGGAAGCTTGCAGCCCAGCCCGCTGCGTCACCTGTCTGGGAGAGACCCCGCAACTCCATCTGAAGTGACAGGCTGCATATGCAGGGCCACCCTGGGAATGAGCCCACACAACGGTGGGTGTGCCATCCATCTCCTGGGGAGGGCACACCTGTGCATCGCTCCCCGCCTGGTACTCACCTTTGACATTTGACCATTCCAAAAGAGTGCCTACCCCCTTTCCGTGGCTCCTACCCCAAACTTCTATGTAAATGAAAGTTTAAACAAATCTGTGATCATGCTGGCTTTCAAGTGAGAATTTTTTTTAATTTCTCTTGAATTATGTAAAGATGCATCACAAGATATTTACGATTTTTTTTAAAAACAGATATTCTTTTTATATACTGATAAAATTGGAAACTTGGAAGCATATTTGGCAAGTGTAAACAGATGGTTAAAGATATTTGCTGGGAAGTATCAGAAACAGTTATTCCTGACTTGCCTGCTTGGCTAAACATTGCTCTGAAAAGTCAACTCACAGGGCACCAGGCAAGAGATGCCGGTCCCATTTTGCTCTAAACAGAGTGGGCAGGGGTGCTGTTTTCCTCTCTCTATCACCATGCTCTAGGTAAAGCCTGCCCGTGGAACTTGTGCCCTCTTCTCTTTCTACCCACAAACTCCATAAGGGGTTCTTTAGCAACTGAGCAAGAAGGCGTCTCTGTTGTCTCCTTAATTAAGGATGCCTGCTGCAGGGATCTCACTCAGAGGGAGCCGGGCACCTTTTACCTTTCTCCATCTAAGGTATGAAATTAGTGCTTTTCCTTTGCTCTGGGGAACCGATCATTTTATTCAGAAGAGCTCCATGCTAGGAGGCTTCCTATCCCTTCAAAGGCAATGGATGTAAAGTTGCATAAAGGAAATTACTGGGAAGAAAGAAAGAAGAAACTGACACGCGGC
Organism: Saguinus oedipus; assembly: GCA_031835075.1. Lineage (NCBI taxonomy): Eukaryota > Metazoa > Chordata > Mammalia > Primates > Cebidae > Saguinus > Saguinus oedipus. Next base: position 35,671,780 of record CM063187.1, on the reverse strand, counting down.
TGTTTTTTTTTTTTTTCCTTTCCAGACAGCAGAATCCACCACACACATTTCAGATAACGAAATCAACAGTTCAGAGGTGATTTAGCAGAAAGCACAGAATTTCATGAAATTGTCTAATAGTCAGATTTGTGGTGTGTGTGCGGGTGGGGGTGGGCATGAGAGGGGGTGACTGGAGATTGGGATGTGGAAAGAGGAAGCTGCCGTATTTTTTTACAAGCTTATAAAACACAAGTGCTCATGGCACTTGCTAATCTGAAATGCTTTTAGTAGAATTGTTCGGTAGCAATAATCTGTCAACAGATTACAATTTTGCTTAATTTTAATGTGGCTAACTTAAGATGGTTGTATAGTAAATTTATGCAACTGATCACAGTTATTAAATTACTGCATCTGCAAAGGAAGCAATCAAACCCCTTATTACAGTTGCTGTGAGTGAATGCTAAATGTCAAGGAGTTACCAGTGCGCTGCGGGGAATCGCGCTCCAGTTAAAGATGCATAAAATATCAGCACTTTTTTAATGCTTGTGCATTCAACAAAGACTCCCATCATAATTAACTGGTATGGAAATAAATAATTTTTACAAACTACCTTAGAAACAGTTGTGCTATAGTTTTTGTCAAAGTCTACTGCTCTGCAGCAATATTTAAGCCCTCAGACACATTTCCCTCTAACTCACATATGCTATAAAATATTTAAATCTCACAGAGAGGTTTGAAAATGATATTATAAATCCAACTCTCAGTGCTGGAAAGTAATTTATGATGATTAATTTAATTATACATTTTCAGGTTTTGATATTTTAAAAACTCAAGATTCATTTTTTTTGTTGTTGTTATGGTCCCAGTTTGACAGTTTGGGGAAAGGAGATTTTTTCTGTAAACAGCTGAAGATGCAGAGGGAGAGGCAGGGCCCCCAGGGGGGTGGAGAGGAAGAGTTATGGACTTGGGGGCCACATGCACACAGGGAGGCCTTAGTCCTGGCCCCACGTGGTGAGCTCCTCCCCCTTGAGCAAGTTCCTGAGAGTCCTCAACTGTGAAAGGCTAATTGTAAGAGTGAGCACTTCATGAAGTCCTTGTGGAGGGTGTGTGGGTTGATGCTGGGAAGGGTCTGGAATAGTACTTGGCCCTAGTCAGGACCCGTCTCACCAAATGGTAGCTAGCGTTTATTTTGAATAAAATAAAATCTTTGCAAAAAACATCTATCTTTCTGAGACCCACGTGCTTCTGCTGGCACCAGCCAATTGCTCATTCCATGACAGTTCAGCCAGCGGGTGCCATCTTTTTGCCAGTGCCCTTCGTCACTTGCAGGCTTTGAGGTTTTAGAAATCTGGCTTGTGAGGCGTTGAGACCTTGCTGGGGAAGAAATGCCAGCAGAGAAGAAGAAAGGAAGATGGGGCGGGGGCTGTGAGAGCCTGCACCAGCACCCACCAGACCCCTGAGTGATTCTGTGTCTCACCCTTGAGTGATTCCATACACTCAGCCACCCCACGGAGACGGTCAGGGTGCCAACTGCGCCCTGTGCAGGTCAAGTGGCTCATGCTATCATGAGCAGAGCCCTCCACCCTCGTGACTCTGGGCTCCTGGGTGGACTGAGCGCGTCTCCAGTGAGCCATGCCTGCGCCATCTCAGAGGCTGCTATCTATGTTTTGTGTTGCAGCAAGACCAATATCACAGTGCAGGCCCGAGCACATTCCTCAGCTCGGTGGAGAAGGGTCCCTTTACAACACTCAGGCCTGTAGGTCAACAGCTTCGCTATTTCCAGTCTCTTCCCAGAGAGATGGGGGTGATTTGCCAGAGTGGAGGCTTGAGCGTTAGGAATCTGATGTTTTCAACCCCACCCATTAGCCTCGGCCACCATTGCCCAGTGTATTCATTCATTTCGTGTAGCTTGGTTTGGAGGGTAACTTTGTAAGGCAATCAGATTCATTCAGAGGTCCATTTGTGCAAATGTGGATGGGCGTGTGTTTATGCAGTTATGGATAAGCATACGTATGCATGTTTGTTTATACATACCTGTACATTTAATCTAGATTGAAACTGAAAATGAACTCAAGCCACGTTGTTTACCTGTGACCTCTTATTTCCACCAAACAAGTAACAGGGCATTCAGAATCCACCCCAAATTTTGACCTTGTTGAGCTAGGCCCTTTGGCTTCCAGATGCCCTTGTTTTGAACTGTGGTCTCCTCAATGTACATCTCACTTCCATATGGAAGTGCAGTTTGAGGATGAATGTGGCGTGTTTGCGTTATTCTTTAACCTACACACTCTGATAAGGAAAATGCATATATATGTGTGTATGTTTATATATAGGCATATCTATTTTTGTATGTGTGTAGTTTTTTAAGGTAAAACTAAAAGCGCACTTATAAAGGTCAGTTGAGGAAATGTCTGTATGTTTGGAATGGGAAGAGACAGATTTCAGAAAACAAAACATTCAGAATATAGAATTTCTTAAAAGGAATATATTTTGCTTTCAATTTCCATATAACGTACACCAATTTCTGAAATGACCACGAGTACTGTATTCCTTGAGCCGCCTGCTTGTGAACAGGTGTGAGGACTTTCTGATTTTGTGTGTCTGGTGCATTTCTTGTTGAGTAGGTGGGATGTGATAGGGAGTCTTAAGTCCCCATTCACACCCTGTGCTGTATTTCTTCCTGGACGTGGGCAGAGTCCGTGGCTTGATGTTTCCAGGGCACGGATCACAAGGCGGAAGGTCAGCTCCAGACCTTTGAGCCCTTGGGAAATATGGGCAGCAGCTTAGGCACTGAGAGGTCACTCCTGTGCCCCCCGGACCTGGAGAGACCCTGTGAATGGCAGTATCAGATGGGTCAGCAACATGGCTCTCTCTTTTGCCACATTAAGGCAGTGCTGGGGCTTTACAAGCTTTATGTAAGGGTCCTTTTGACTGCGTTTCTGATTGTGAGGAATGTCCTCAGGTGCTTACTGGGCTGGGCCAGCTCACCGGCATTGGAACTAAGACGTCTATGGTGTGGAATGTAACAGGAGCTCAGGGACCTGAGTTCTAATCCTGGCTTTCTACTTCATCAGCCGTGCATCTGAGACACAGTGTCTCCACCTGTGGACCTCTTGGGGTGGGTGTGAGGAGAACCAAAGGCAGCGTAGGTAAAACATGCAGCAAAGTGCTCAAACATTTTAAAAATCAAAACGTGCTGGCCGCCGTCATCACCATGCTCGGTACGATTGTCACATCCAGCAAAGCTGAGGGCTGTGCCGTCCTGAGAGGATCCGGATGTATTTTTCCCAGCACCTCAGACTCTGTCTGACTGGACCCTCTCTGGCCTGCCGAGGGAGGTCTCTGGGTGGACCTTGGGGAGTCCCTTTGCCGGAGTGTCCCCTGCTCAGGCAGCTGGGCCACTGCAGGCCTCAGTCCATTTGTTTTGGTTACATCCATGTCTCCCTAATTGTGGACAAGATGGCGTGACCAGGGCAAGGTGTTTGAAATGTGCACAGCCCCAGCAGATGTCATCTAAGTTTTAATTTCAATAATTGCCTCTGTACACCTGTCATTTGCTCTGTTAAAAAGCCTGGCATTAGATGTGTGGGGCTGGCTACACGACCAGGAGGAAAACCCATGCCATTGCTCACTGGGCTTGGAAGGCATTAGGGATGAGAGAGGGCCCTATCATCTGCCCCAAGAGGGAGATGAGGTGGGGATGCCCCACCTCTGAGTCTGCACCACCCGCTTCTTTGAAGAGGGATGAATTGAAATCCCCCGCAATCCACTCCGCCCACACAGGCCCCCACCCAGCCTTCCCCATCTCACCACCACTCCTATTATAGCCAAGAGGGGAAAAAACGATTTTTAAAGATTTGCTAATGGTAATGAAAAATATTCTGATATAGCATTAAGGATTTTGCTCCTGAAATGTGTTTAATGTAAATATGCTGTCAGGGACCCTTCAAGTAATTGACACAAGCAGATGATTAGCAGTGTTCTCAACGGTGTTTTTGCATAATCTTACATTTTGACAGAACTCCTCAGGCGCACGGTATTGTCAGCGCTCTGCAATCAGTAGGACTTTCTTTCCTGACAACGTTTACTTTGTCATTATAAATCTTGTAAGTGGTCATCTAGCTGGTTCTGGGTGGATGGAGGAATATCATTGCTAAGGCATTTGGGGCTATGACTTCCTACCGAGAATCTCTCCTGAAAAGTAAACTTCTTACCAACTTGGATCAAATCAGAGGAGTCACTTAGCAGCCCTGACCCTGGGCTTGCGGGGCAGCCCTAGACTGCTGGGGCATCACCTCTGAGAGCATGCTGTGAGACCAGGAACAGGAGGTGGTGTGGCAAATGCATTGTTACAGAGGCCTGAGCCTGAGCCAGCTCTGATGGGGCCACCCCGCCCCAGGAATTCACCCTTTGGGAAGCTGGTTATAACCTAGCCACTTTCCAAGCTAGGTTGGTTTTTCTTTTTTTCCCACATTGAATTGAGTTCATCTATGGTGATGTAAAAAAAATTTGTGTTCAATTATAATCATATCCAACTGCCCCAAATTAAACTGCCCTGATCCATAAGCATTCATAACTGCATACAGTTAAGTTACATTAATAGTCAATATAATAAACCTTCACCTTTATTGAAGCTGCTCTTGTTTCTACAGCAGTTCTTTAATCTATCTCAATAGATTTCTGGTGTACAGCACGTATAGATTTGACCAGTGACAAGGGTTAGAGTAGTCTTGTAGAACATTTACTTGTAGCTCTGAAAAGCCCACATTCATCAGAGGATGAAGTCGATCACAATGTACCAGAATCAATGGAAGGCTTGTGGGATCCCTCTTAGGCTTGTAATGCATTCACCTTCTTTGGAGAGAATTCACACACACACACACACACACACACACACACACTCTCTCTCTCTCTCTCTCTCTCTCTCTCTCTCTCTCTCTCTCTCACACACACACACACACACATGCGCATGCACTCACACATACACACATACTTCTCTGTCTTAAAGCCATTTATCTCTGAATGTCAAATTGCAATAATTAACCATTATTGATCTTAAATTCAATTAACTTCATTAACACAGGTCATGATGAGGGTGCGTGTAAGGGAAAGGCATTTGACAAGTGTCTTTGCTCATGTGACATTCCATGTTCACAGTGGCGACTATAAACTGTTCCTATGGTCCCCTCCAAGAAGCTGCCAACAGAGAAGGCTGCCCTCAGCTCAGAGACTTGGGCCCCGAACCCAGTCAGTGAGAAGTCCCTGAAGTGTTTTTCCTTTTGGTCCTGAGAACTTTGTACAGTAGGCATTTTACAGCTGCAAGGCAGCCTTTGAGCCCCCTTGCAACCTGTGCTCCAGGCAGATTAGTCCGTGATGGTCAAGGGATGCTGATCCAGAGCCCAACTTCTCCCCTGTACCCCATAACCTTGTCACAGAGGGTGTTCATGGACTTTCAGGCTTTGCTTTATCCAGAAAGCGGCCTTTCTATTCATATTTTCAGATTTAAAAAAATGACTTTCCCTCTTGATCAAGAAGAAAAACACCTGGATCCCACAATTGGGACCAGCAGAGGGTTCTGGGCACCCTTGCTGCATGCGTGACATTTCCTGCTTTATCTACTTTGTATATTTTGTGTCTTCCCCTGCCTTCCAAGGGAGGTGATGATATTGCCCCATTTTTCAAGTGGGGAGACTGAGACTGAGAGATGAACAGACTTACCAAGCACACCCTGCCAAGGTCATGTGGCCAGACTCCAGCCTGCTGTCCTTTCCGGTTAGATAGAGTCACCACGCGGTTGTGTGTCATACTGTTTTCTTTCTTTCTTTCTTTCTTTCTTTCTTTCTTTCTTTCTTTCTTTCTTTCTTTCTTTCTTTCTTTCTTTCTTTCTTTCTTTCTTTCTTTCTTTCTTTCTTTCTTTCTTTCTTTCTTTCTTTCTTTCTTTCCTTCCTTCCTTCCTTCCTTCCTTCCTTCCTTCCTTCCTTCCTTCCTTCCTTCCTTCCTTCTTTCTTTTCTTTTCTTTTCTTTTCTTTTCTTTTCTCTTTTCTTTTCTTTTCTTTTCTTTTTGACAGAGTCTTGCTCTGTCACCCAGGCTGGAGTATAGTGGTGCGATCTTGGCTCACTGCAACTTCCACCTTCTGGGCTCAAGCCATTCTCCTGCCTCAGCCTTCCAAGTAGCTGGGATTACAGGCATCCACCACCACGCTCGGCTAATTTTTGTAGTTTTAATAAGAGACAGGATTTCTGTTGGCCAGGCTGGTCTTGAACTCCTCACCTCAAGTGATCCACCTGCCTCAGCCTCCCAGAGTGCTGGGATTACAGGCATGAGCCACCACGCCCGCCTGGCCATGTGTTATGCTTTAAAGAATTAGGGCCTTCCCTCGGTTTCTTCACCCTTAAGCAGTACATTTTAAATGTATATTCTGGAGACAGGCAGTGAGATCCAGCAGTAAAAGCCCTGGCTTCCCCCTTCCAGTCCTCGTTCTGTGTCTCATCCCCTGTTCTCTCTCTCTCTAAACCTCAGTGTCTTCGTCCATGACATGGAACACATGGACAGCTCTCGCTCCTTCTTGGGCTGCTTTATAGCCAGGCAGGGATCGTGTGCAGAAGGTACCCTGGGAGTGCAAGGCCCCGCAGGGTGGGCTGGGACTGTTCCCAGACAGCACCTCTGCAGGTAGATGGCAGGCGCCTGTGCATCCGTAATTCATTCTAGGCTTTTAATTCTTTATAGAAATGCCGCTTGGTATCTAAGTGTCTCAAGGAAATAGAACAAAACAAAAAGAATAAGAATGAGCTTGGCCCTTTTATGGGGTTGTCTTTTAATTTAAACATTTGATTTTAATTCAAAGAAACTGATTGAGTATCCGGCTTGTCCCAGGCCCTCCCTCTGCTCTGTTGGCGGGGAGGGTTGAACCTCCTTGCCCACCCAGCCTGCTGGAAACAAGGGAATGCCATAGCTGCAGGGATTCTGCAGGGCTGTGGGGATGCAGAGGTGGGAAGGATGGGCTTTGGATGGAGGGGACGGCAAAGCCCTTGGTTACATGAGACGTCAGCTAGGTTCTGGGAGGTGACACGCTCCTGGTTGCGTAAGCAAGCCCGGAGTGGCCTTCCCTGGGTGCACGTGAAGCCAAGAGACACAGATCTCACAGGTTCGTGAGCACCTCCTGAGGAGTGGCATGGGACCTAGGAGGCCACGGGAGCTCCATACAGCTCTGTCCCTGCTGCTGAGGTGTGGTCCACCGACCCTTTCTCAGGAAATACCTGCTGATCCAGTAGCAGGTCTCTCTGCAGAGGGTGGGTATTTCATGGCTGGGTTTTAGGAGCATAACCTGGACCTGTAAGTAGGGATGAGGGCAGGGATGGCCAGGGAAGCAAGTGGCAGCTTAGGGCATAGGGGCTGTACCTATCCTGGTTTGAGTGTCCTCTCCAAGCCTGTGTGTTTCTAGAGCACTTACATTAGAAGCAGAAAGTCCAGGCCATGTGCAGTGCCTCACACCTGTATTCCCACTGCTTTAAGAGGCCAAGAAGTTGGAAGCCAGGAGTTCAAGACCAGCTTGAGCAATATAGCTAGACCCTGTCTCTACAAAAAAAAAAAAAAAAATAGCTAGGCGTGATAGTGTGCACCTGTAGTCCCAGCTACTTGGGAGGCTGAACCAGGAGGATTGCTCGAGTCCAGGAATTCAAGGCTGCAGGTGAACCACGATCACACCACTGCACTCCAGCCTAGGCAACCAAGCAAGACTTTATCTCATAAAAAATAAATAAATAAGAAATCAGAAAATCTAGGTTGTAGAACTTTCTGCATTTCTTAGGAAGGGGCAAAGAGACCGAAAGGGAATAAGCTACCTTACTCTTGGTGGTTATCTTATTCAGTCTTCACAGCAGAAGGGGGGGGCCCAGGGAAGTCTCACTGCACATCCGTCTCCATTACATCACCTGTCACACCTCCCTGAGGAGTCCACCACAGGGACTTGAGAGGGCTGGTGACGTGATCCGCAGGGCTGTGCTCCGGGTGGATGCGGGGAGCTGAGGACTGTGCCCAGTGGAGAGGGCAGCTGGCTTCAGACACCAGGCCTAAACCTGAAAGGAAGGGACAGACCTGAAACCTGCTGGTTCCTGCAGCAGGGGACAAGACCCTGCCTGTGGTTGGGGGGTGCCATGCCCCCCGGATGCTTTGGGTATTGCCCAACCCCCTTCCAGGCTCCCACCTCCTGCTCCCACTGAGGTCAGAATTATGACTTCAGCATGAAATTTGCCCATGCCTCTGTTTTCACATAGTTCGTTGTCACTGTAGGTGACACTTTCACCTAGAATGCTGCAGCAGAAGAGAGTGAAGGTGGGAGGTTGGAGAGCTGTCTGAGGCCCTTTGGCATTCTGGGGACCTGGCACCTGAGGCCCCTGTGCCTCTGTGACTGACCTCAAGAGCAGAAACCCACTCTCCACTGGATCCCAGGCATGCAGTCCCGAATGCCCACTCCCTGGGGCTGGGTGCTGTGTCTTCTGGACTGACGGTGCCCAGTACAGAGCCTGACACACAGGAGGTGCATGCTACAAATAAAAATTCCTTTATAACTTTTAAAATGTCACAGTACTGACTGGGCATGTTTGCCCATGCCTGTAATCCCAGCACTTTGGGAGGCCAAGGCAGGTAGATCACTTGAGGTCAGGAGTTCAAGACCATCCTGGCCAACATGGTGAAACCCTGTATCTGCTAAAAATACAAAATTACCTGGGCATGGGGGTGTTTGCCTGTGGTCTCAGCTACTGGGGAGGCTGAGGTGGGAGGATCACTTGAACCTGGGAGGTAGAGGTTGCAGTGAGCTGAGATCATGCCGCTACACTCCAGCCTGGACAACAGAGCAAGACTTCATATCAAAAAATATATATATATATATGTGACAGCACTTCATGGAGGTGTGCTTGTGAACTGAACATTCCAGATGGTGCAGAAGAGTGCCCTTTTCCTCCCCTTCCTTCTGCCATGTCGCTCCCCACAAAGCGGCAGCCTCCTCCACCTGCAGGACAGCTGCTAACATCCAGACCAGTATTCTTTCACTGGGTGCCCACATACAACCACACACACCCAAACTTGCTCAGAAAACAGGGATCCACATTTGTATTTCTGAGACTTCATTTATTTTCCTACCTTCTGACATGTCTTAGAGATCTTCTCATATGAGAACTTAGAGAATTATTATTCTTTTTAAACTTTGTATGCAGTTAGGTACACATGGCCATAAAGATGGGAACAGTGGACACTGGGGATTACTAAAAGGGGGCAGCGCAGGGGCAAGGGCTGAAAAACCACCTGTTGGGTATCATGCTCACTACGGGGGTGATGGGATCAACCATACCCCAAATCTCAGCATCACACAATATGACTGTGTAACAAAACTGCACCTGGCCTGGCATAGTGGCTCACGCCTGTGATCCCAGCACTTTGGGAGGCCGAGGTGGATGGATCATGAGGTCAAGAGATTGAGATCATCCTGGCCAACATGGTAAAATCCCATCTTTACTAAAAACACAAAAATTAGCTCAGCTTGGCGGTGCATGCCTGTAATCCCAGCTACTCCGGAGGCTGAGGCAGGAGAATCGCTTGAATCCAGGAAGCGGAGGTTGCAGTGAGCCAAGATCGTACCACTGCACTCCAACTTGGTGACAGAGTGAGACTCCATCTCAAAAACAAAACAAAACAAAAAAACCTGTACCTGTATCCCCTGCATTTAAAATAAAAGTTTAAATTATTTTTAAAAAACCTTTTTATGCAGAGTAACACACAAAAAGGCCAGCATATGAATAGAAGCGTAGGTCGAATTTTCCTCAGGTGAACACACACATGCCTCCCGGGCCAGGCCCAGAAGCAGAACATTTCATACTCCAGGAATTCCTCTGCCTTTCCCCAACTACCACCTCCGAAGGGTAACTGCTCTCCTGACTTTTTTTTTTTTTTTTTTTTGCGACAGAGTTTCGCTCTTGTTGCCCAGGCTGTAGTGCAATGGCGGGATCTTGACTCACTGCAACCTCCGCCTCCTGGGTTCAGGCAATTCTCCTGCCTCAGCCTCCTGAGTAGCTGGGATTACAGGCACGCGCCACCATGCCCAGCTAATTTTTTTTTTTTGTATTTTTAGTAGAGACTGGATTTCACCATGTTGACCAGGAGGGTCTCGATCTCTTGACCTCATGATCCACCCGCCTTGGTCTCCCAAATGCTCTCCTGACTTTTAACACTGCAGGTGAGCTTTGCCTGATTTTGAAATTGACATAAATGAATTCATACAATATTTCATTGGTGTGATTCTCCTGTGTTGTTTTGGATAACGGTTTTGTCTGCAGCATGGTGCTCTAGTGTATGGACAGGACACCATGTATTCATTCATTCTGCTGGTGGTGGACATTTGGGTCCTTTCCAGTTGCTTTGCTGTTGTGAATAGCGTAGCAGAGGATATCAGCCTACAGGTCTTTCGGTGAAATACGTATGTACCTCAAATGGGTCTAGATCTAGCGGTAGAATTGCTGGGTCACAGAGTATGTACAAGTGTAGCTTTCGTAGATACTAAGAAACAGATTTTCAAAATGGTTGTAACAGTTGATAGCTGACACTTGAAAGTTCCAGTATTCTGTAGCTTCTTTGACATTGGTATCTCTGTCTTATCATCCTTGTGACTTGCTACATAGTATTTCATGATACGGGTGTACCTTACTTTGTTGTCACTTCTTTTTTCTTTTTTTTGAGATGGAGTTTCGCTCTTGTTACCCAGGCTGGAGTGCAATGGTGCGATCTCGGCTCACTGCAACCTCCGCCTCCTGGGTTCAGGCAATTCTCCTGCCTCAGCCTCCTGAGTAGCTGGGATTACAGGCACGCGCCACCATGCCCAGCTAATTTTTTTTTTGTATATTTAGTAGAGACGGGGTTTCACCATGTTGACCAGGATGGTCTCGATCTCTTGACCTTGTGATCCACCCGCCTTGGCCTCCCAAAGTGCTGGGATTACAGGCTTGAGCCACCGCACCCGGCCTGTGTTGATGAGAACACCCTTAATCGCAGAGGGTTTTGTTTTGTTTTGTTTTGTTTTTGTTGAGGGGCTATGTATGATGTGTGAATGTTTTTGTAGTATGGATTGCTAGCTGGGTCAGAGTGTAGATATTTTCAGTTTTGATATATACTACTAAATTATCCTCCATGAAAAGGCAAGCAAGGCATGAACCAGTTCGTGAGAGTGCTGTTCTCATTGTTTTATGGTTATTTCTTTTTTTCTCTCTCTCTTTCTCTCTGTCTCTTCCTTGTGATGGATGGTAAGGTATTGAGGGTTCCTGATCTAGTATAAGAAACACCCAACTCAGACTATGTAAGTGTTATATAAAAATGCGAGACAGGATACTTAAGAGGAAACATATATCATGATGCCAACCAGTCAATAGATATTATTTATATATTAGTTGGAGGAAAGCTGTTTTAATGTACAGAAATGAGTTTGAAATTTGTAGGCATGTGTATGTCAGTCAAAATTATTTAAAAATTGAAACATTTGACCATCACCTTTGTTCCTTCAAACAGGCTAGAATGATTTTTTTCACTATCCATCTAAACAATGTTCACATGCACACTTGTGAGGCCTGGGTACGTATTAACTGAGAGCTGTGTCAAAACTGAGTGAGTGCTTGTTGAGTGTTGAGTGAGTGCTGAGTACTGGCTAAGTGCTGACTGAGTGCTGCTGGCTGATTGCTGGGTCAGGGCTGGGTAAGTCCTGGCTGAGTGCTAGGTGGGTGTTGGGTCAGTGCTGGCTGAGTGCTAGCTGAGTGTTGGCTAAGTGCTGGCTGAGTCCTAGATAAATACTTGCTGAGTGTTGGCTGCATACCGTCAATGCTGGCTGAATGCTGGATCAGTCCTGGCTCAATGCAAGCAGTGCTGCAGGCCTTAAGAAGGTTACTTAGTCATGGTGGCTACCATGCAGGTGCCCAGTGCAGAGAGGGCAGGGCTAAATTTTTCTGAGGTCACTGGGAACATTTTCTTTCCAAGTTTTCCTTGTGGTCATAAGATGAGGAACTTCACCAGAACTGAGATACACTGGTGGCCTTGGCTCTTACTGGAGTATCTTTGTTCTGTGACATGGGAGTGACACCCCATGAAGAGATGCATGGCAAGTCAGAGGGCACCTGGAGCTTCTTAGCCCAGCAATCAAGAGCTGTGGAAGAAGGTGGTGGAAACTTCCACCTGAAGTGACCTTTGGTCTATGTTGGTTCTTAGCCTAAGCGGCACCATCCAAACTAAAAGAATTGGACCAGAAGTTACTGAGGACAGTTGGCATACCAGGCCATGCAAAGGACATAGAGGTAAAGAATGCTCTCATAGTGTATATGGAAAGAGAATGTGTACACAGGATCAGCCACTCTAAAATTACAGTAGATAAACACCAGAAGAGATATATAATGATGCTGATAATTTCTTATGTTTCTGTAGACTTTAGAATTTAAAGAGGACTTTTCCATTCATTGTCTCATCATAGAAATTAAAAAGATCACTTTCAAAGGGACAGGTGAGAAAAGACTTCCTGGGAGGACATGAAATGAGCAGGACCCTGGAGAACAGGGAGGAGAGTGTAAAAAGGTTAAGCATGGTTTGTAAGATGGAAGAAACAGCGTCAATCAAGGCAAGATTAAAGGAAAGGAAAATTCTCAGGGAAGAGTAGCCTGTGTGTGTGTGTGTGGAGGGGGCAGTGGACCATAAAACCTAGAAGGTAAAGTGGGGCTTGGTTATGCTGGGCTTTGAATATTGAGCTAAGACATTTCTGCAGATGTATGGTCCTCTAATACCCCTGTGCTCTATGTAAGCAAGGCCATCTTGAGCACGTACAAGTGTAGCCTGTAATTCTGAGCTATTTACTTAGGTTACTTATTGTTAACCCTAAAGCATTGGGAGTATGTAATTAGTGTCTAATACATGTTGGATGGATGGATAGGTTTTTGGGTTATTGATGGGTAGGGTGGATGGGTAGATGGATGGATGGATGGACGGATGGATGGATGGATGGATGGTTTTTTGGATGGATGATACATTTTTGAATGGATGAATTTTTAGATGGACTGATGGATGGATGGATAGATGGATTTTTGGTTGGATGGATGGGTGGACAGATGGATGAGTTTTTGAATGGATAGGTTTTGGGATGGCTAGAAGAATGAGGTGAATGGATGGGTGAGTCGGTGGATATATGGATGGATAGATGGATAGATGGATGGATGGATGGGTTTTTGGATAGATGGGTACGTTTTTAGATGGATGGATGGATAGGTTTTTGGATGGATAGATGAATAGGTTTTTTGATGGATGGATGGATGGATGGATTGATAGATGAATAGATGGATGGAGGGTTGGCTGGGTGGATGGGCAGATGTGAATCAGTGGCTTCCTCTTCCATGTAAATCTTAACTCTCATCTCATGTAAGCCATCCATTTACCTTCTCCTTGGATATAGCTCTTTCAGTATTAGGGAGAAAAGCCAATCCCAGTGACAGTTTTGAGTTGCACATATATAGCCACTTGAAGAGGCCCATTTTAAGGATTCTTCCCACATTTTCATAGTCTGCTGTCCAATTCTCAACTGTATTTTTCCCAGGTTTTTAGATTACCAAGTGTATAGGCAGGCAAGAGTTTCTTGGTTCCATAAGCTGCCTCAATGAGCTGCCTCATTGAAGACATTAGCTACCCCCTGAGAATTGCTCTGTCCCACCTCCACAAATCCTTATGCTCCAGAGCTGAAAATGCGTAAGGCATGGCTGCTCTCAGCCATTAACAAAATTGACCACTGCTCATGTATGCAATTTGAGAAGGTCAAGCACATCTCCCTGCCCCTGATAATTCACCCAAACTCCTATTCCACCAAGATGAGAGGATCCTTTCTTTGCATGAACTTATTTTTCTTATTTATTGGATCCAATATAGGCTAGGATTTACCTTATGGATTTTGTAGAATAAAAGGTAAAAAGGACATTGGGAAGAGGTTCAGACCCTGGATTCTTTATTCTGAGTGGGCAGTGAACTTGGAAACGTATTGAACTGAGAAAGAGGAATGGGCGTACAGCACCCACAGGCAGCTTACTTCGTTCACCACTCTTGTAAAAAGGTACCCTGGCTCCAGAAGCCTTGTTTTACCTGATAGACCATCACTGGCTACCAGGCGAAACTGATTGCTGTCAACCCACACATGGCCCCTCCACTGGGATGGCTTAACAATGACTCTGTCCTGAAGCTCCCCGATGTGTTAAGGTGATTTCAGCAATGAAACACTCCTCCAGGGCACAGGGAATGAGCCTATAGACTCCCACGGTTGGTTTGGTGCCCAGTTGGTTTAAATGTACTTGAAGACAAGGACAGTAGGTGATTCTGATGGTCCCCAACGTACTTATTCTTTGTTATCTGGAGATTTGTCTGAGGCCGTGGTTTTTGTCCTGTGAATTCATCCTCGATACATTTGTTTTTGTTGGCACTGGGATTGGTGCCCAAACTACAGCAGAGCAAGCCCCCCAGAAGGCATTGGAAGAGAGTCGTTGTAGAGCTGAGGAGGCTGTCTTCTCTTTCTGATCATGGAGAGCCTCCTGACATTCTGGCCTCCTCCTTTTCTGAGCCATCCCCCTCAAGAAGAGTGCAGGGAAGGGAAGGAGATTGTTCTGGGAAGGAGCTGCTGAGACGGTGGCACCATGGAGTTCTCACTGCAGCAAGAATTCAGTGAGAGAAGCTTCAGGTAGAGTCTTTCTTAACTCAGTTTTGGGAGCCCCAAGTTTGGCTTCTGCAACTCCTGGACTCTTGTTTCCCATTGCCACTGGAGGAACAGGACACATCCCAGGCTCTGAGTCTTCTGAACCGGCTAGGGCTTCCAGCAGCTCGGAGGTGTCCTGGGGAGCTTTGCTGCCGTGGGTCCCCTAGAGGAGCAGCCACAGCCTGTCATTGGCTTGTGCCACCACTGGCCACTCTGGCTGTACTTAAGCATGGTGTTTTCTTATTCACACTGACTTTATTCACCAATCAGCTAATGCCATGCTTTTCTTGGCATGAAAGCGTTGCAGCTTTATTAACACAAGGATACCCAACTGAACAAGCATTCATCTCTCACATTACATCAAATTAGCATGTACGAAATTAATATTCCTGACCTTGCTAGTGGGAAGAGCAATCAATCTAGGAGAGGTTGTCATCCCACCGTGGCCAGCCTTCTGCAGAGGTCCTGGCCATCGGGGCTGCAGCTACCTTTTCTTCTCCTAGCACCAAACCATGCCCTTCTGGACCCTCTGGACCTTTGGGTATTCCCCTGGTTTCTGGTGAGCTGCAAAGCCTAGCAGCGATGTCTGGAAGGCCCCCGGTCTCTCTGGAACCATCCAAGAATGCTGTTCTCTATTTTGTCCCCAGAGGCCATGACCTCCAGCATCCTAGGTGGCGCCTCTAGGTGACTCCAGGTGCCCAGGTGGATGGATGGAGAAAGAAGACTTGTGTTCCCTACTGAATCGTCACCTCCTGGGTACCAGGCATAAGCAATCCTCTAGAACCATTCTGTTTTCTCCCTGCCTATTTAATAACTAGACAGAGGCCCAACATGCAATCGAATCATATTGGTACTCCCCAGAGCATGTTTAGCTTAGCCCCTTCCACTCCATCCCACACTTACTCCTCTCTCTCCACACAAAAGGGAAGTCCTGCCTCCATGCTGTTGCTTTGAACCCCTCCCAGACAAGAACCTGAAGGGTGTACCTTCATCGTGATTTTTCATGTTCCCTGAGGGCCAGGGGGAATGTGTTTGGTTAGGGGCAATCCATGCCTGAGCCTCCTTCCTATTTATCCCTCACACCCACCAGCACTCCGGGCCAGGTCTAGGGGCAGCTGCCTCGGAGCAGCCCATTTTGTGGGACCTCAGGACATTTGGGGATGGCTCTAGGTCCCAAATCAGGTTTCGTCAGACAGAGCTGATAGGCAGGTGTGGTTCCCCTGAGAAAGGAATCCCCTTGCTTCA
This sequence comes from Saguinus oedipus, assembly GCA_031835075.1. Classification (NCBI taxonomy): domain Eukaryota; kingdom Metazoa; phylum Chordata; class Mammalia; order Primates; family Cebidae; genus Saguinus; species Saguinus oedipus. The sequence continues at coordinate 35,655,803 of CM063187.1, read as the reverse complement.
TCATAGTAAGGTGTGCGGCACATTTGTACAGCAGAGAGCTCCCATATATAAGCGTAACCCAGGGGCACAGTGTGTAAGGCACTTAGAAGAGTCCTTTGTCAAGCAGAAATTCTTGTGTCAAATGGATCAGTTCATCCAGATTTTCCAGGTGTATTGAGAATAAGCTGAGATTTAGGTGAAATTTTCTTGGGACTTTGAGCTCTTTCCCTGACACAGAGGAAGGTGATTCAAGGCAGAAGCCCAGCGGACACGGGCACTGGGTTCAGCCTGGAGGAGAATGTGGCCCAGCTGGGGGCTGAGGGCTATAGGGAGTGGCAGCCAGTCTGAGAGCCAGTGCCCGAGGTGGCCACTCCAGCCAGCACTGTGCTGCAGGGCATCTGGCTCCAACCCCCACCCTGGGAATGGGGCACTGGGGATCTCAAGTCAGTTCCACGCAGTGGTGTGGAGCGGGACTGAGTCCATGTTCCTGCCTGCTTCCTTCCTAGAATCCCTGCAGCAGGGGCTGGGGCCTGGGGAGGAGAGCTGTGCTTGATCAATAGCGCTAGTGCTGCAGGGGTGTGTCTGACATCGTCTCTTCCTTCCTCACTTCCATTTCTTGCCCTTCATTTCCCTCCCTTTTTCATCCCCTCTCTGTCTGACTTTCTTCCTTTTCTGCAGCCCCCATTTTAAGGCTGCCCAGAGGGAGGAGTGACAGAACCCAAGCCCCAGTGGGAGCACTCACCCCAGCAGGGCTTGGTGCTGGTCCCCCCACCTCCTCCTTTCCTGAAAGGTGGGGAGGTCAGCGTAGAGGGTCTTTACAAGAGGAGGGATGAGCCTAGGAGTCATCCCCTGGCTTTGCCTTGCAGATGCCCAACAGTGGGCGGCCTTCTGTGCTCCCATGGAGCACAACCCCTGTGCAGTTGGTGCACCTCTATTTGTAGAGTTTCTTTAACTTGCAAAAGTCCTTTATGCCCACTCCTTATGAAATCCTTGGTTGCCTGCAAACACCTAGGAGGCAGATGTGCCTGGTTGCATCTTCCCATTCCTCCCTCCCATTTGTGGATGAAGAAACTGATGTTCCTAGACATGAAGTCAGTCATCGTAGCCACAGGACTAATGCATGGCAGGGCAGGAGCTGAGACCCAGGGCCTCCCTGCCTAATATCACATTGTTTCCCAGAGAAAAGTGCAATGCACAAACAGCAGGTCCTGCCTGGCTCGGTGGCTCATGCTGGAATCTCAATGCTTTGGGAAGCGGAGGCTGGAGGATCGCTTGAGGCCAGGAGTTCCAGAGCAGCCTGGCAACACAGCAAGACCCTGTCTCTAATAAAAAAAAGATTGTTTTTAATTAGCATAGTGATGCTTTCCTGTAGTTCCAGTTACTAGGGAGGCTGAGGTGGGAGGATCACTTGAGTCCAGGAGTTCGAGGCTGCAGTGAGCCATGATCACACCACTACACTCTGGGTTGGGCAACAGAGCAGAGAATCGGCAGGTCCTCTTCAGAGTGCAGCTACTGCCCTCCTGGATGGCTCTCCACATTGTGTTGCTGTGGCTTTTGATTTGTCCCCTCCTGTCTCCTCCTGCCATTTCCTTGGGGTCTGTTCTGTTGTGGGCCCAGGTGTGAGGGAGGTAGGTAGGTGAGGAGTAAGAAGTGGTCAAGATGCCTTGTGAGCTTCCTGGTATTTTTCCTTGTCCAAGCACATTCTGCAGCAGAGAAGGGGACTTAGTGCCTGCTGAGCACTTAGGCATTGAAGTTGATTCTGGCTGTGAGGAAAGGGCAGGAGGGTCTGCAGAGATTGCCATGCATGAGTCCTGGAGAGCCTGCTTGGGAAAACACACCTGACAGCCACCTTCCAAAGCCATCATCCTTCTTTTTTCTTTTTTTGAGACAGCCTCGCTTTGTCATCCAGGCTGGAGTGCAGTGGCGTGATCACAGCTGACTGCAGCCTTAAACTCCTGGGCTTAAGTGATCCTCCAACCTCAGCCTCCTCAGTAGCTGAGACCGCAGGTGTACGCCACCATTCCCACCTTTTTTTTTTTTTTTTTTTTTTTTTTTTTGTAGAGACAGGGTCTTGATATTGTTGCCCAGGCTGGTCTCAATATCCTGGGCACAAGCAATCCTCCTGCCTTGGCCTCCCAAAATGCTGGGGTTACAAGCAGGAGCCACCATGCCCAGCCCAGAAGCTGTCTTCTGCACAGTTTCACGTCTCCAATGTGTCAGGGCCTGAGAGTGGCTCTTGGAGACTTGCAGAGGCCCCGGGGCCTGTTCCTCCTGGGGCTTCCCTGGCCTTACTGGCCTCTTTTTGTCTTCTTTGCCCAGGACAGCTCCAGGTCACCCCTGGGGCAGAAACTGGCGCCTGTCTTCAGTCTGCTTCCTGCTGGCTGCATCCATCAGAGTTGGCTGAGTAGTTAATTTCCTTTTTGGTCACCCCATCAGCTAGTTAAATTATTATTTAAAAACAAAACAAAACAAAAGCAGAACAACAACAACAAAAAAAACACTGGCTGGGTGTGGTGACTCATGCAAGCACTTTGAGAGGCAGAGAGGGGCAGATCACAAGGTCAGGGGATGGAGACCAGCTTGGTTAACATGGTGAAACAAATACTCTACTAAAAACAAAAAAAAAAAATTAGCCGGGCATGGTGGTACATGCCTGTAGACTCAGCTACTAGACTCAGCTACTCAGGAGTCTGAGGCAGGAGAATCACTTGAACCCAGGAGGCAGAGGTTGCAGTGAGCCGAGATCAAGCTATTGCACTCCAGCCTGGGCAACAGAGTGAAACTCCATCTCAAAACAAGACAAAACAAAAACAGCACTCTTATCCTGGTGTGGCATCTGGTGCCTGTATTCCTAGCTACCCAGGAGGCTGAGGCGGGAGGATGGCTTTCATCCAGAAGTTCGAGGCTGCAGTGAGCTGTGATTGCACCCCTACACTTCAACCCGGGTGACAGAGCATGACCCTGTCTCAAAAAAAAAAAAAAAAAAAAAAAAAGAAAATACAGATCACCCTGTGTCACTTGAAAATCTGAGTATTGAGGGAAGTAGGAGGACCCGGAGCCCTCAGCATTGGAACGGACCCGTGCGGCTCCCCTAGGTCCTCTTTTACCTTGGCAGCCACCCTGAGGGCCACTTTTGCACCAGGCTCCAGGCTCTCTCCATCATAGAGTCCTTTCCACTAAAATAACCTTTTGTCCTTGTCTCTTCTCAAATCGCCATCATCCGTGTTCTTTCTCTCCATTCCTACCTCCCATGCCCCTCGGTGGCCTCTCTCTCCCCGACCTCAGCCCTAGTGGATTCTTTGCTTCCTCTCCCATCTCTCTTTCTCCCTCTGTCCTCTCTCTGCTGGCCCCTCCTCTCTCTCTGCACCCTTCTCAAACCCCAGGTCCCTTCCCTCTTCAGTCCTTTCTTCTCCTTTCCCTCCTTTCCCTGCCTCCTCCTCTCCCTCCTGCCTCTACCGTTTCCTCCAGCAGTCACAGGCGTCCTTATGTTCAGATGACCAGAGGCACTCGTTGCCAAGAGGGGTGCTTTCCTGGGCTCTCCGTAATACGAAGACATGGAGAAAAGGAATCTGTAAGAAGTTTTAGCCAGCAAAGCACCTTCCCAGGGAAAACAGAAGGTTACAACTTCAATACCTTCATTTCAGCCCAGAAAATGCTAATGTTCATAGGGCAGTTTACTTGGAAATTGCATTGGGGAGCGGGATGCAGCTATGCTTCCTTTTCCTTTCTTTCCACCCACACCCCGTGCCCCACCCCCACCCCTGACTTGCCCACCCACGAACCTCATGGCTGGAGAGTGCAGGTCCGAGTCGACACTTCCTCTTCATCTTTTGGGAGAGATTCGTAACTGTGTGATGAAGGTAATTCCTCCTTGCCCAGAAATGAATTCGGTTATGCCCCAGCTTACTGTTTTATATTTAAATTGAAACATATTAATTTCTTTTTACCTAGCAGTTGAGTTTAATTAATGACAACAAAACATATTAATGAAAGAATTGCTGTCTCCAGACTGTTGATGGCCGTGGTGGGCCAGCTCCCTTCTCTCCCAGGACGTGCTACGTCTGTCATCCCCACATACGTGGTATGGAAGCCGCGCCAGTGGTGAACTGAGGGTGGGGATACTGGACCATCCTGGAGGGGCAGGTAGGGATCCCACCAGGGTAGTCAGAAGGCTCTGTGGGGCTGCCCACTCCTCATTCCAGGGACAGGGAGCTCCTTCCTTCACTTCCTATGTGGTCCAGTGTCAGGGGACCAGGGTGTGGATCTTAGGAGTTCAGGCAAATACCCTATCTACCTCCAGCGACTCCATCCTGAGGGGTTGCAGTAGAGGGCTTGGGGTCAGAACTGGTTTGTCAGTGCAAGTGTGCTTTGAAACTAGCCAGAACTCCTGTTTCCTTTTCTGCAAAATAGAGATGATTTTTCCACCTTCCTGGACCGTTGAGAGAACCCGACGCAGTGGATGTGAACACAGCTCCTAAATATGCTCGTACTAGGCAGAATCCCTGGCTTGTTTTTGATTTTTGTTTTTTGTGTGTGTTTGTTTTGCTTTCCATCGAGTGGCCTTCCAAGGTCATTGTGCTATAGAACTTTGCAGAAAGCTTTTGTAAGTTTGGGAGCTTTTATTTCTCATGGATGTGTGTCTCTACCCAGGAGTCCCATTCGGTTCTGTGCATGCCAAGTTCTTCAGTTCAGGCAGTTGTCTGGAAACGTGTCCTTGGCACTCAGCTCTTGAGAGATCGATGGCTGTCTTGCTGCTTGAAGCACACACACTTCATCGGTGGGGTAAGGAGAGTAACATGTTCGTGGGGAAGCGGGTGCAGCCGTTCCGTAGGGGCTCACATCTCAAAGGGAGACTCTTTCAAGGGAGGGGCTTGGGGAAGCATGGGATGCAATGTGGGTGCCCAGTCTGCTCCTCACTTGCTAGCCCCTGCTCACTCCCTTGCAGCTGTTGGCTTGATTTGAATGAGAACCTCCTCCCCCTCACAGTCTAGCTGCCTCCTCCAGGGGAGCTGGCAGGAGAGGTTCCCATCTTATTAGTTCAAGAGAAAAGAGGGATAGAGGGAGGGATGATGATACATTCTTTTTCTTCCACTTTCACTTTTCCTTTTTTTTTTTTTTTCTGGGACAGTGTCTTGCTCTACTGCCCAGGCTGGAGGGTAGTGACACGATCTCAGCTCACTGCAACCTCTGCCTCCCAGGTTAAAGTGATTCTTGCCTCTCAGCCTCTCGAGTACTTGGGACTGCAGGCACCCGCCACCATGCTGGGCTGATATTTTTGTGTTTTTAGTAGAGACACGGTTTCACCACGTTGCCCAGGATTGTCTCAATCTCCTGAGCTCAGACAATCCGCCTGCCTCAGCCTGCCAACGTGCTGCTAGGATTACAGGTGTAAGCCCCCGCTCCTGACCTACTTTTTTTTTTTCTTTTTAAGAGACAGAATCACTGTGTCACCCAGGCTTTAGTGCAGTGGTGTCATCATAACTCACTGTAGCCTCAACCTCCTGACTCAGGTGATCCTCCTGCCTCAAGCCCCTAAGTAGCTGGGACTACAGACACATGCCACCATGCCCAGTTGATTTTAAAAAGAATTATAGAGATGGGTCTTCCTGTGTTGCACAGGCTGCTCTTGAACTCCTGGGCTCAAGCGATTCTTCCATCTCAGCCTCCCAAAATGCTGGGATTATAGACAAGAGCTACCACACCCAACCAATAATGCTTTCCTTAAGAGGATATTTGAGTGTGAGCACAGCTTGAGGGGCTCCAGTGCAAGGAGACCACCGACTGGGGTGTCTCCTCCCGTCTTCCATGGTGGTGGGTTCCAGTCTACCCCAGAGACCTTTCCTCAGGAAGTGGCACTGCTGAACGTGCCAGTCACATGCAGACAGAACTGATCTAGGATGGACTTTGGTTCTCACCCCAGCATATCTGCTTTGCATTGGGATTGGCTGGACTCAGGATCTGCTTAGGATATTTTGGCAACTGTTTAGGAGGTGTGAAGCAGCCATCTATGATGTCCATCCCTTCATTCATTCATTCACTGACATGCACTGAGTGGCCACTGTGGGCTGGACAGTAGGGTTGCGGCTGGTATCTAGGGTGTGGGGGTGTGGGGTCTGGTCCTGACCACAGAAAGCTGACAGTGTGTTGGAGCATCTGGCCATAGACAAGCGATTGCCATCGCTAAGGGGACAAAAGCTGGAGTCAAAGCCATGCGGTCCTCCCCAAGAGCCTTTTCCCTGAGGCCTGGGGAAGCATGGGTTTCCGCATTCTCCCCTTCACTGCACCTGCCCTACGGTTTCCAGCAGAGGAGGCAGCGCTAGAAAGTGAGGAGTGAGAGATCTTGGTGTGTCTCAGAAGCTGAGAGGGGCTGGAGGGGAGCCGGGCCGAACAGTGGAGGACTTCCTTCCTTTAGGAAGGAAGTCGAGGAATCTGGATGTTCTTCTGAGCCCAGTGGGAAGTTACTGAGGGTGTTAAATGGGGAGGTGACATGACCAGCCTGCTGTTCCATATTAATCTCAGCAGCTTCTGCTTGGAGATGAGATTCATATCTGGGGCTGGGGCTGGAGTCAAGGAGTTGGTTGGGGATGGGGTGAGAGACGCTAGTGGCTAGACTGGGCCCGTGTGGGAGGCTGCAGAGAGAAGGGGGAATCCTGTTACAAAGGCTGTTACAACTCCTTGCTGCTGGACATGACCCCCTATAACCTCTTTGAAATGAGACAACCACCGTCCATTGCTCCCCTACTGCGTGTAAGACTAAGAATGGAAGGTTCTTGCCCTTAGAGAATTCAGTCAAGAATGCGCAAAAAGTTAAGCCGCAACAAGGAATTTAAATAATCTCAAACACCATTGGAGACAGTAGCAGAGTTTCCTAAGGTCATACGTGATGCATCGTCAGGTGGAATCGGTGGACAGTGCCTGCAGCTGGTGGGGACCAGGTTCTCGGAAGCCCTGCCCCACGCACTGTTGACTTCTCACCACCTGCACAGTTACGGGAAACACCCAGTCTTTCCTCCCCTCCTTGCTCGATACAGGGCATTTGTGTGCCAGCTTCCAGAAGCCCTTCCTTCTATCCAGACAGGGGCTTTGTGTGTCAAGCTCAGTCTAAAGAAAGCACTGAGGAAAGACTCGATTTGCTGAGTGTTGGGGAGGTTGGCGTTTGCAGAGAAGGAACCAGATTAAGCAACTTTACATCTCAGCTCTTTACCTTCTCAGAAAGGCAATAAAATGATAGACATGTCGCCGAGAAAGGACCTTACCAGTATTACTCTAGTATGCCATATCATTCAGAGAGGGAAATGGAGGCCTAGAGGAAGAAAACTCTGCCTTGCTCAGTGTGTGGAAACCTGCCTGGCTCCTGTGGGTGCTTGATGGCTTGATGTGTATTTTCGGAGTGCCTTTCATCCCGTAATTCCCTCATCTCACTGGGTCCATTTCCATTTTCTTGAACATTTTTAAAGCTCAATAGTCAAGAGGATAAATGATATTCTCAGAGTAGTGAAATTATTGCAAAGCATGATGGAAGGATTGGTATTTTCCTTTATTTTTATGGATTTATTTATTTTTGGAGATAGGATCTTGTTTTGTCGCCAGGCTGGAGTGCAGTGATGGGTCTTGGCTCACTGCAATCTACGCCTCCTGTGTTGAAGGGATTCTCCTGCCTCAGTCTCTGGAGTAGCTGGGACCACAGGCGTGTGCCACCATGTCCAGCTAATTTTTTTGTATTTTAGTAGAGATTGGGTTTCACCATGTTGCCCAAGTTGGTCTCAAACTTCTGAGCTCAGGGTATCCACCTGCCTTGGCCTCCAAAAGTGCTGGGATTACAGGCATGAGCCACCGTACCTGACCTTTCCCTTTATTTTAATGTGGAGGGGAGTACCAATGGGTAAAAGTCTTAGGCTCCACCTAAGGAAATACACCTTCGGATCGGAAAAGAAAATGGTCATTTGAACAGGGAGTGAGGCTCCCATCATAGCCATGAGGGCATGCGCTTGTAAGGACCCGCAGAAACCGTGACAAGGCCAGGGGTGGGGTGTGCGGTGAGGGCACGTGTCTCCAGGACCCAGTTCTCCTTGGCACTAGAGCCTTTTAATTCTCCTCTGAGTTGGACCTTGTTCCCACAAGGGAGGTTGAGAGGTTGGCCTTTTCTTTCCATATTAATTTCCTCTTTGGTCATCAGGCTGATCACATGCTGACACTGCTGAGTAATTTACAAAGTATATTGACGCATGTTGTGGGCCAGCCCGGGATGGGAGCTGGTCACGTCATTGATGGTGCATGTGCTGGGGAAGGGTGTTCTGCTAAGCTTGGGCTGGGTTGGTGCTTGTGCAGCAGGGGTGGGGAAAGCTCTAGCCATGGGGAGATGCATTGCTCCTGGGTGGCAGGTGGGCTGGCAGAGCCCCTGGGTTCCCCACTCACCTGGCAGCCTCCACCTACAGAGGACTCTGTCATGTTCACTGTTGGCTCTGCTTCTTCTGGCTGCTGGTGGCCTCTCTTAGTGGCTGCTGTGGGGCCATTTCTCTCCCAGACTTAATTTCATAGGAGCTACTGTAATAGGAGCAAAATCCCCAGGGTGTGGGGTTTGTACTACAGACTGGCTCCAAGGGGCGTCTGCAGGAAAGAAGGGGCTTTGATATCTTTGTCTGTCTACATCACGGGCATCTACAGCCTGGACATTTCCTTGGGTCTCAGTGAGAGGGACACCAGCTATGGGATTTCCTCCTCTTTTCCCGTTTACAATAAAACCCTACTATGGAAACATATGTGCATGCGCCTCATGCACTTCTGCAGACAGTGGGCTGTGTCTAGCTAAACCCAGCCTACCCTGCTCCAGCTGTTCCCCAAGAGGATTATAAGAGCCAGACCCACCTGGATGCTCTGACCTCACTCATACTGTGTACCCCAGCTAAGGTAACAAGCCATTGTTCCGTTTGCACAAGACTGAGTGGATTCCTGGGATGCAGGATGTTCAGTGCTAAAACCAGGACAGGTCCAGGCAAATTGGGATGCTTGGTTACTCTGCCTTGGCTGTTCTTCCTCCACGCCTGCCACCCTATTGGAGTTTTGAGTCCAGATTTCTAGAATATGCTGCACGCTGAGGAAGCCTGTTGTGGAATGGGGGGCGGGGGGTGGAGAGTGAGACGACGACTTTTCTTTTTCTTTTCCTGTTCTTTTTCCAACGCACATGTTCCCAGTCTTCATTGTGGCCAGCATGGGAGCCTCCAATGGCCAGCACTGTATTTTTGTATGCATTTGGTCCTGGCCCTAGGAACGGAGCTTTTGCCATCTTTATTTGTCATCTCGAAGTGCATGACCTCAAACTTGAGGTTCCCCACAGCACCTCACACTCAGCTGACCGACCGCAGCAGGGCATTCCCTTCTGGGCATGTGTAAAGAACATCCATGGCTCCTGCACAAGACTCTTGCTTTGTAGTTGGCAAATGAGCAGAAGTATCCCCCTCTCTGCAGCTGATGTATGTACCTGGGACAGTTCCCATCCAAGTTCACATGATATCAGTGTTGGGATTCCATGTGTCTCGACTTAGGAATCTTGGCACTGAAAGCAGGGGCTTAGGAGCAACAGAATCACACTTGTCCTGGAAGGAACGAGGGGGGTCTATCCGTTTGGCTTCTGGGACTCCTTTCACTGGTGTTGATGTGTTTTCTGATGTGAAATGGAACAGGGACAGATCTTTAAAGTTGGTGGAGTCAATTCCACAAACAAAGCTTTTTGTCTTTTCTGAAGAGCTTTTCATAGAAATCAGCCTTGCAATTGGTGCTGCAGTTTTCCAGCCACCTAACACGTTTCCCCACGGACCTTTCGAAGCAAACAAGTATTTAGGAGCTGACAGGACAGTCACTTTTTCCCCCTTTTCCTTTACCTTGAAACTGTTCCTAGCCACAGGGCTGGCCACACCTCACAGGTCAAAAATCTATTTTGACGTAGTATGCAGTGATAGATGAGTTTAGTAGGGAGTAGTGCAAGTCACCGAATGCAAGAGAATGAAAAAAAAATCACCCTGTTGCATGAACACAAGTATTCTCCAGGCTCTGCATCTCTGGATATGCGTCTTCCAGAACCTGCAGGCGTGTGGCCTGCCCTCTACCTGCGTGGGAATGCATGCTGGATTTACATCCCATTACATTGCTTCCAGAAAGACAGCATCTCTGTTGGATGCCCATGAAGCTTATACTGAGTAAATATTGACAAAGTAGTCTAAAGAGCAAACACTTTGACATTTGTAAGGTCCACTGGAAGGTCTTGTATATATTTATACAGCAGGAATGAGCGCCGCATACCAATTTTCCTGAACTTGTTCTGACATAATTCTGCATGGAGAGTGTGTGTGCGCGGGTGGCTGCGAACGTCAGAGTGTTCACATGGGGGACGGGGCTTGGGGCTGCATGGTAGCCAGTCAAGGTGTCGCCTCTCAACTGGAACGAACCCACACCTATCCCTGCCAGTAAACTTACCTCTAAGCTTTTCTGAGACCTACTTTTCCAGAAGGAAGAAAGAAAAAAAAAAGAGCCACAAAACCTTGTTTTTCATTTATTACAATGAATGCACTTTCTTTTTACTTGGTAAAAATTTTATTGATGCTTTTATGCTTTATATTTATTAAAGATTGAGCCTCAAAAATGTAATGAGTAAAAAATGCTTGCTTAATTTAAATTGTGAATCTGTCTGTTAAGAAATGCATTAGGGGTAGAAGAAGCATAAGACATATTAATTGACAGACAGGAACTGCTGTCTCTGAGGTTGATACAAGTAATTTATTACTTTAGAAATGAATGCCACCTCCAGAATGTGCTTCATTAATTTCAAATTTAGTTTTAATTTCAAGCTGTTGCCCCTTGAGAAGAATAAGGTGGCAAATTATGTTTGAAGAGCAGATTTTTTTTTTTTTTTTTTTTTTGCTCCAAAGAAACACCACATTTTAACTATTTAATTTTACAATAAATGTACCCATCTGGGTTGCTGTGTTTTCCTGAGAGCCCAGAACATATTCCAGGTAAGATCAACATGTACTAATGCTTTTTTTTTCTTTCTCTCCTTCTCCCTCTCTCTCTTCATTCCATCCCACCTGTCTCTCGTTCACACCTGTTATCATGGCAGCCTATGTTTCCGAAGAGTTAAAGGCTGCTGCCCTGGTGGATGAAGGTTTAGACCCCGAGGAGCACACGGCAGATGGAGAGCCCTCGGCCAAGTACATGTGCCCGGAGAAGGAGCTCACCAGGGCCTGCCCCAGCTACCAGAACTCCCCGGCCGCTGAGTTTTCTAGCCACGAAATGGACAGCGAGTCACACATCAGTGAGACCAGTGACCGAATGGCTGACTTTGAAAGTGGCTCCATCAAGAATGAAGAGGAGACCAAGGAGGTCACGGTGCCCTTGGAAGACACGACCGTTTCGGATAGCCTGGAGCAGATGAAGGCCGTGTACAACAACTTCCTCTCCACCTCCTACTGGTCCAACCTCAACCTCAACCTGCACCAGCCCTCCTCGGAGAAGAACAACGGCAGCAGCAGCAGCAGCAGTAGCAGCAGCAGCAGCTGTGGCAGCGGGAGCTTCGACTGGCACCAGAGCGCCATGGCTAAGACCCTGCAGCAGGTGTCGCAGAGCCGCATGCTCCCGGAGCCCAGCCTCTTCAGCACCGTGCAGCTGTACCGGCAGAGCAGCAAGCTCTACGGCTCCATCTTCACGGGGGCCAGCAAGTTCCGCTGTAAGGACTGCAGCGCCGCCTACGACACCCTGGTGGAGTTGACGGTGCATATGAACGAGACGGGGCATTACCGAGACGACAACCATGAGACCGATAACAACAACCCCAAGCGCTGGTCCAAGCCTCGCAAACGCTCCTTGCTGGAAATGGAAGGAAAGGAAGACGCCCAGAAGGTGCTGAAGTGCATGTACTGTGGTCACTCCTTTGAGTCCCTGCAGGATTTGAGTGTCCATATGATCAAAACAAAACACTACCAAAAAGTGCCTCTGAAGGAACCCGTCACTCCTGTCGCCGCCAAAATCATCCCTGCCACTCGGAAGAAAGCTTCCCTGGAGCTGGAGCTCCCCAGCTCCCCAGATTCCACAGGTGGAACCCCCAAAGCCACCATCTCGGACACCAACGATGCCCTTCAGAAGAACTCCAACCCCTACATCACGCCAAATAACCGATACGGCCACCAGAACGGGGCCAGCTACGCATGGCACTTTGAGGCCCGGAAGTCGCAGATCCTGAAGTGCATGGAGTGTGGGAGCTCGCATGACACCCTGCAGGAGCTCACAGCCCACATGATGGTCACCGGCCACTTCATCAAGGTCACAAACTCGGCCATGAAGAAGGGGAAACCCATTGTGGAGACGCCCGTCACACCTACCATCACAACCCTGCTGGACGAGAAGGTCCAGTCCGTGCCCCTGGCGGCCACCACCTTCACGTCCCCCTCCAGCACACCCGCCAGCATCTCCCCAAAATTGAATGTGGAGGTCAAGAAGGAAGTCGACAAGGAGAAAGCGGTGACCGATGAGAAACCCAGGCAAAAGGACAAGCCTGGCGAAGAAGAGGAGAAGTGCGACATCTCTTCCAAATACCATTACTTGACTGAAAATGACTTAGAAGAGAGTCCCAAGGGGGGGCTTGATATCCTCAAATCCCTGGAAAACACAGTGACATCTGCAATCAACAAGGCCCAGAACGGCACTCCTAGCTGGGGGGGCTACCCCAGCATCCACGCCGCCTACCAACTTCCCAACATGATGAAACTGTCCCTGGGTTCGTCAGGGAAGAGCACGTCCCTGAAACCCATGTTTGGCAACAGTGAGATTGTCTCCCCGACGAAAAACCAGACCCTGGTCTCTCCGCCCAGCAGCCAGACCTCCCCCATGCCCAAGACAAACTTCCATGCCATGGAGGAGCTGGTGAAAAAGGTCACTGAGAAAGTTGCCAAAGTGGAGGAGAAGATGAAGGAGCCGGATGGGAAGCTGTCCCCGCCCAAGCGGGCCACCCCCTCCCCATGCAGCAGCGAGGTTGGGGAGCCCATCAAGATGGAGGCGTCCAGTGACGGGGGCTTCCGAAGCCAGGAGAGCAGCCCCAGCCCCCCACGGGATGGGTGCAAGGACGGGAGTCCCCTGGCCGAGCCGGTGGAAAACGGCAAGGAGTTGGTGAAGCCCCTGGCCAGCAACTTGAGCGGCAGCACGGCCATCATCACCGACCACCCGCCCGAACAGCCTTTTGTTAACCCTTTGAGCGCCCTGCAGTCAGTCATGAACATTCACCTGGGCAAGGCCGCCAAGCCCTCCCTGCCTGCCCTGGACCCCATGAGCATGCTTTTCAAGATGAGCAACAGCCTGGCGGAGAAGGCCGCCGTGGCCACCCCGCCGCCCCTGCAGTCCAAGAAGGCAGACCACCTCGACCGCTATTTCTACCACGTCAACAATGACCAGCCCATAGACTTAACAAAAGGGAAGAGTGACAAAGGCTGCTCCTTGGGTTCAGTGCTTCTGTCACCCACGTCCACAGCCCCGGCAACCTCCTCATCCACGGTGACAACGGCAAAGACATCTGCCGTCGTATCATTCATGTCAAACTCGCCGCTACGCGAGAATGCCTTGTCAGATATATCCGATATGCTGAAGAACTTGACAGAGAGCCACACGTCAAAATCCTCCACTCCTTCCAGCATCTCCGAGAAGTCTGACATTGATGGGGCCACTCTGGAGGAGGCTGAGGAGTCGACGCCTGCCCAGAAGAGGAAGGGCCGCCAGTCAAACTGGAACCCCCAGCACCTCCTGATTCTCCAGGCCCAGTTTGCTGCCAGCCTCCGGCAGACCTCGGAAGGGAAGTACATCATGTCAGACCTGAGCCCCCAGGAGCGGATGCATATCTCCAGGTTCACTGGACTGTCCATGACCACCATCAGCCACTGGCTGGCCAACGTGAAATACCAGCTTCGAAGGACAGGTGGAACAAAGTTCCTCAAAAACCTGGACACTGGCCACCCCGTCTTCTTTTGTAATGACTGTGCGTCCCAAATCAGGACTCCTTCGACGTACATCAGTCACCTAGAGTCACACCTAGGCTTCCGGCTACGGGACTTATCCAAACTGTCCACCGAACAGATTAACAATCAGATAGCACAAACCAAGTCGCCATCAGAAAAAATGGTGACGTCCTCCCCTGAGGAGGACCTGGGGACCTCCTATCAGTGCAAACTTTGCAATCGGACTTTTGCCAGCAAGCATGCTGTTAAACTCCACCTTAGCAAAACACACGGGAAATCTCCAGAAGACCACCTTCTGTATGTCTCTGAGTTAGAGAAGCAGTAGCATTTGCTTTTGATAGAAAGGACTGCAGTTTGCTTTGAGGGAAACTGTGGAAGGCACCTTCAGGCCCCCTCTGACTTGTTGATCTTGGCACATGTTCTTATTTTAACTGCAGAGAATCACTCTGGGCTGAACTGTTTTGTATAACTGTACAGTGTTTAATAGAGGTGCATAATCAGCTGTTGTTACTGGTAAAATATGAAGGTTAAAATGCAGTGGTAAGTGTTTGGAACTTTGTGTAAATGGGATTTAGTTGTGAGCATCCTCCGATGCTTCAAGCTGCATGCATTAACAGACAGTTTAATTAAGCATTTATAACGAAATCAGGCACACTTTTTCCACGAGACTCGAGTGTGCTGGCATTCCTCACCCTTTCATCTTTAGCCCTCTGAGTACTTTGAAGCACTTTTGCATTAATTTGGTTAAAAAATAAAATGAAATAATAATAATGTATGAAGCTCTGTTTTTTAAACTCCTTACCAGCTTAGTTATAATGAATAATATGAACCTCCGTTTATGCAGGTCTGCAGGGGTATAACACGCCTTGAAATTTAAAAGAATATTATTTTCACATTGAAACATAGATGTATATATTGTATAGATTTCAGACTCTCTTATGAAAAAAATGTGATTGTGGTTAAATGACCCTCTTTTCTCGCATTTATAGCAACAGTGTTTTATGCACCTGCTATGCTCTGGGCATAAGCTGTGCCTATGTATAGTGTATATTTCTTTTTTTTTTTTTAAGGTCTATGGGTTTTGTTTTTTACATGCAAACATTGTAAATTATACAGAAGATACCACAGATAGCATTTATAAAGTATACAGAAACATTATCTGAAAGCAAAGTATGATAGTTTGTTTTGCTATACAGTACATCTATATTGATAGAGGTTCATGTTTAAATTATACATATTTATTAGCATCATATTATCATTTGTTTTGAGCAGTCTCAATAAACGAGACCGGGAAAAACATCCCTGGCAGGCATAACTATTTTGCACATGATTTTTAAAGGTATTTATTAGAAATCAAAGAATGCTCAAAATAAACTCAGTGCTCAAAGGGTTAAGTCTATTTGAAAAGGTTTTAAAAAAAAAGAACAAAAAAAAGAGAACTTGTACTGTATTTCCTAAACATTGATAAAGCCTTTAAAATGTTTGTACTGTAATACTTTGCTTAAAAGTCATGAGGCATTCTGTGATCCAACCTCTTTCACTTATTTATAAGCCCTCTTGGTTGCTATTCCATATTGTAGGATGCCTTTCTATTTCAATTGGTAACTTTCTGTTTTGTTCTTCCTAATTATTCTCCCAAGATCCCACACTGCAGCTTTATCTTTAGGCTTATGAAAGGTAACCCGTGGTTACCGGCTCTCCAAGTGATTCTGTTCTTCTCCATTTTTGGCAGTTAATTTGCAGAAGTAACTGACAGCTGACACCATATGAGAACCTTTGTATAAAATATTGGCATGTAAACAGCACAGACACCGTAACACACTCTGTGCCCTGTTTGGTTGTTGACAATGAAGCACCATTATGTGACTCTTCATATAACCCTTTTTTCTACGGCAGCATTAAAATTGTCTTTTTGCTATAATTTTGTGTTGCGTTCACAATTATGTCTGAAATGTGCTACGACTAACGAGCACATTAAAATTAAATTGTATGCGATCTGTTTATGACGGAGCTGGTTGCTGCGGCTGCCAGGTGCTGGCAGTCGGAAGCTGTGCGTAAATCAGGGGGAGTTTTAGTGAACTTTGGCGTTTGGAGAGCAGGGAGCACTTACTCAGAGGCGGCTTGAAAAGAATCTGCACCGAGAATAAGCATTCACAAGAAAGGAAGACGTGCCATTAGAGTTAGACGCTCAGTGCAGAAGGGACATGGCCAGACCCCTAGGATCAGAGCTTCTGGTCGCACCTGGTGACCTGCTCAGGGGGGTTGCTGGGGTTTGATCTCCCTTCTGGATGCACGGCAGTAACAGGGGTCAGGGCCAAGTGGGGAAGACGGACTTTGGGGTCCCAGATTCTCCCTTCGATGTTAAAACAGCCATAGAAAGAGAACCAAGTGGGGCAGACGAACTTTGGGGTCCCAGATTCTCCTGTGTTAAAACAGCCACAGATAAGCAGGCGGGGGGCTTGTGGGAGGAGACTGAACCCATCCCGGGGAGGAGGGGGAGAGCATTTATATGATAATCACAAGCTTTTATTAGCCCCAGCAAATCATGCCAACAAAACGCTGGGAACATCATGTAAAATTGTAAAATACCTTTATTACTATATTCAAACTACTCTCGCAGTTATGCGGAATCATAGCTCCTAACCTAGAATTATACAAATGAGAGATGTATTACATCCATGTAATACATAAAACACCTCAACTTTAAAAAAAACGTCTTTTATTAAAAATTTAAATTAAGCCCTTTCAGAGATGTTCGGCAACACGCCTACGGTTTTTCCGCTCGTCCCGCCCCTTTCTCTCAAGAGGAGTCCAAATTTTTCTGTCTACTCTATTTTCTCTCGGCGTTCCATCTTTCTCCGGGTTTTTAGGGGGAAACTCACTACACTTTAAAATGAGTTTTTTTTGACAAACTGAGAGTGCTGTGCTAGCTCAGCTCTTGCCTTAGGGTGTGGCACACAGGTGGGTTTTACCGACAGGCAGAGAAGAAGGCAGGTTCCCCTCCTGGTCCAGGGCCTGCACCAGGCCCTGTCTTCTCCATGGCCGGCCCTGGTTCTTTAATGACCCATTCTTTGTCCCACTGGCCTTTACCTGGGAGGAGCTGATGGACACATAGGTCTCCCTCAGGGACCGGCTCCCCGAAGAATGTGGCTCTGGGGACAGACACATCCTCCCTCCCCTGCCTTCCGCATCTTCACATCCTGGAGCCCAGATTTCCACTCTTGAATTTTTCACAGGTTAAATATAGCATCGGTTTATTAGAATCCAAAGTCCTGCATCTAACAGATTAAACTGACAACACTTCCATCACCACCAGGGCCCATGTGGCTTGAAGGGAGATGGGATTTGTACGAGTGACGGCGGAACCCTGCTCTTGACAGTTTGGGAGAAGGACTCAACACACTCTGCCCATCTCCTCCTCACCCCACTTTCAGGATCATCTTTCCAATTTGGGGGTCAGAGTGAGGATTGACAAGCCAAGGTAGGTCACAGGTTCTCTCGCTCGTTTGGCACCTTGGACGTTTAGCCAGGAAAGTACTGCTTATATTCGTGGTGGTGGGGCATCCATGAATTCATTTTATCTCTAGAGAAACAAGAATTGGGCAGTAGAGCTCTAGGCATTAGTGCAAACCTCACTTGGCACAATAACAATCTCATAAACCAGGCAGCATGGCCATGGGTATGGCTTGTTGGGGTCTCGCCCTACTTGGTAATTCAGGGCCATTTTGTCCTGAGGTTACCGAACCTTTGCCTGGCTGAAGATTGGACCACTGTCTGGAAGAATCTTCCACCCCTAGCCCAGAATGGTGCTGGTTTCCCTGAGATAAGACAGGAAGATGTAAAGTCCCACTCTACGTCTGCTGTCGTTGTGCGCATGTTCTGTGGTTGCTGTTGTGAGAAAGTGAATGGAGGAAGGCATTGGTCGCTCAAGTCAGGCCTTTAAATGGCTCCAGGGAGGAGGGGGGATGTTGGCAAGGGAGGGAGGTTTTAATCACAGGTGCGCAGGTGACCCTGACCTCACCCGCCCAAGCCCCGGCTTGTTGCAGTCTTACTGTATATCTTCCAACCATCACATTTACGCAGTATCTTAAAATAACATTTGTGATAAATGTGCAATTTAACTAATTTATGGTGCTATGATGTGCTCAGGGCTACATGCAAGATGAAAATCTTAAATGGAGCTTGAACAGCTCACTTCACAACAAGAAATCAATATGCCACATCTTAGCGATTCGCTGCAGTCAACATTTAGCAAAAATATCAGTGATGTATCTTTAAGTTTTAGGCAGCAAGAATTCTATAATTAACTAAAATCCTTACATGTAAGTTAGAGAGGGTTGGTTATGATGAGGACCCAATCTCCTTGGCATCTCTGTTCTATTTTCATTCTGCAAAAGGAAAAAAATATATATTGATAACCACCAAACAGGCCCTTCTCTGCCCTGCACTCAGACAGAGGTGATATGTTCATAACCTTCCCAGCTGAGTTCAGGGCAGCAGTCTCACGGTTTCTTCCTCAAGTTCAGACCATTCCAGCTAGGTAGACTTCACTGATCCCCAACCCCTGACCACCTACAGTTCCAGAGACGTGGTGACAAAATACTTAAAGAGGAAAAAAGGCCCTCTAAGCTCCATCTTGAGGAAGCAGAATTCTGAAGTCAGAAACTCGTGAGTGGCAGAGAGACAGGAGCTGACGGGAAGCCAGGCTGGATCAGACAAGTCCAGGATGAAAACTATCATGTTTAGAGATTTCCAAGTCATCTAATTAAAAAAAATTCTTTTTAATAAATCCAGTGATTTTATTTTTTTCAAATTCATCTGCCACAATCCTTTTGAAATTGGAAAATTGCAATCCCGTTTCATTCTGTTGACTAGTTAGCTGGAAAATAATACACTTTATATTAGAGGAAGCAGCCATACCAATGAAAACACACAAACCCCAACACCGCTCTTTAATAATAAATACTTTAACTTTAAAATAATAGCTATTATCGTCTTAGCTAATGGAGAAATTACCGTCGTTACTCTGCCAGATAGTTATTCTTTTGGTAATGGAAACACGAGCCTTCTTTTACCCTGGGGATTTATTAGTGAGCACGTGTAATCTTTGGCAAAGGCAACCTGAACATATATTCCCCCCTGGGACCCTGTGCTGGTAGATCTTTTTCAGCCTTCAGCTGACCTCACAAAACACAGAAAAGGTGCTCAGGCTTGGACCTCCATGCAGTGCCAGGGCTTACCAGCCTTTGTAAAATATACTGTAGTTAGCTCTGGAAATAATCTCACTCATTTGGGTAGGACATCAGCTCTGCCTCTTAGTGTAAAGCTTCAGGGAAGACAAGCCCCTCTGTGACACAACCAAATGAGCGTGTGGCAGCTTTGTTGCAGCTGAGGGCTGGATTCCTGGTGTCACTGCAGAGCAGCGATCAAACCCAGGGTTTTGTTTCTAGGGAGTTTGCTTATTTTTCTCACACTCCATTGAGTTTCCACAAGCCGGAGGGAGATGCTTTTTGACTCACGGGCACCATTTTTCTGCCCCTAAGGATTTGACAGGAGGCGACCCCCAGGAGGATTTTAAAGGCAAGTGAACCCTGGAATCAGTGGGCTTTCATGGTTCCAAAGGCCTGCCTCCCAAAGCCTTGGATGATTCAGAACCACATCCCCTGCCCTGCCAAGACAATAGATCAGCCAAATTGTTGGTTAGCGGCCTGACAGTCCATGAAGGCTGGAGCCGTACCAGACAGTCTGATGATGACTCAGTCCAGGTACTGCTGTGGACATCAGGGGTGGCTTAGGTAAGTCCATGGCTTCTGGAGGCTCAGCATTGGGGTGTCAGTGCCCCACCTCTGTTCCACAAATCCACGTTTTTTTAAAACTTACATTCTAATGATAGCAGATCAGAGACACTGCTTTTCTTCCACCTTTGTGTAATGTCAGGTACTAATATATTCTTTTTGTTTGCTTTTTTGAGATGGAGTCTGGCTCCGTCACCCAGGCTGGAGTGCAATGGCACAATCTCAGCTCACTGTAACCTCCGTCTCCTGGGTTCAAGTGATTCTCCTGCCTCAGCCTCCCAAGGAGCTGGGACTACAAATGTGTGCCACCACACCCGGCTAATTTTTTTTTTTTTTTTTTTTTTTTTTTTTTTTGGTATTTTTAGTAGAAACAGCGTTTCACTGTGTTAGCCAGGATGGTCTTGATCTTCTGACCTTGTGATCTGCCCTCCTGGGCCTCCCAAAGAGTTGAAATTGCAGGAGTGAGCCACTGTGCCTAGCCAGGTACTAATATATTCTTAATAAATCATTCCCGATGATTAAGATGATAAGAAAGGTGATCTTTTTCTAGAGATTAACATCCACAGTTAGCCAACTCAGGAAGTAGCATACATTTACTTACCTTTTAATCTGTGCTGTTCAATATGGTAGACACTAGCCACGGAGGGCTATCCAGATTTAAATTAAATTAAAATTTAGTTCATCAGTCAATTATACAAGCCACATGTGGCTAGCAGCTACTCTTTGAACAGCAGACACAGAACATTGCCATCTTCATAGAAATTTCCACTGGAAGGCCACACATAGTGGCCCACGCCTGTAATCCCAGCCCTTTGGGAGGCTCACTTGAGGCCAGGGGTAACATAGTAACCAGGCTGAGCAACATAGGGAGACCCTGTCTCTACAAAAAAAAATTATAAAAATAAAAATTTGCTGAGCGTGGTGGCATGCACCTGTAATCCTAGCTACTTGGGCGGCAAGGCTGGGAGGATCTCTTGAACCCATGAGTTTGAGGCTGCAGATTGTGATGTCTCAAGAAAAATAAAAGAAATTTCCATTGGACATTGGACAGTTCTGTCTATACCATGATTTGCAAAGCAGTTTCCTTGGTAAGAGCTCATGCCTTAATGATATATGTGTGTTTCCATTTCATGTGGATTTCTAAGAATCCTTATCATCCTGCCAATATGGGCGCAGGCAACATTCTCACATGCTAATATCTCTGATCAAAGCCAAGGACACACATAATTAACCTTGAGCATAAAATTATAAACAGAAGTGCAGGCATCGGTGTATGAAGTTACAGATCATTCTTCCTGCTGTGGATATGATCTGGGCTGCAAACTCCAAAGCCCACAGATCTGATGGATGGGGTTATGACCTTGACCTTGCTCTGCCCTTAGTCAGTGATGAATTAAGCAGTCCCTGTGCTGTTCCTTGCACCCCATGACTTAGAGACAGACTTTTATGTATTACTAATACAGCCTGGCTCCGTGGCTGGCATGGCCGCCATCCCCCATGCGTGGGTACTGGGACTCTCGTCCCAGGCACCATTGCAGACCCCATTAGGCCTCTGTTTTGGCCTTTGAAGCCCCAGGCAGCAGCGGGGGAAGCATCCTGCTTGCTTTTTAAAAATTAAAATATATAAATGGGACTTTGGAAATGACTTCTTAAATTTGGGGGGTTAAGTTTTTAAATTATTGCATTTCAACATTTCAGTTTCATTTTTTTCTTCCACAGCAGGAATCCAGGGACACATTTATGACCATCATAATTGTGAGTTAGAGATCTCCCAGGCCAAGTGAAATGAAATTATGAGAAACTGAAATCTGTTTTAATTGGAGCATTTATGGAAAAAAAGAAGTCAGAGTGGCTGCTTTTTTTTTCCCTTTATGTGACTCTCTTGTTCATGGCCATACCTGTGTCCAGAAACCAGGGCTGGGTAAACTGGAGCCAAGAGTCAGCTGAGGGGGAAAGAGAGAGAATGAGATAGGTGTGTCTGTCAGGAAGGAGTCATTTTCTTAGCTTAAAAAAAAATGGAGGTACGGTCGCCGGAGTTCCGCCTCAGTGACCATGAAACCGAGTCTGCAAAAGCTGAAGGACCCGGCTCCTGAAAGCCTCATCAGGGCTTGTCATTGCTCTAATGAATATCATTTAAATTGCTTTGTATATTGGTGGAGTTTGGATGTCGATTTAATTTGTGCATGTGTTTGAGTTCTTCTGCTTGGCTAGGCTAACAGAGAAGCAGCCGCCTAATGAAAACTGAGTTGGTGACAGTGTGATGAGCTGCAACCCAGTCAAATGAGTTTGAAGGGCTGCTATGACAGCCCTCAGAAAGAAGTGCATGTGGCTGGAGATAGAGGAAGGCAGCTTTCCTGCAATGCATGGACCCGCTGGGCAGCAGGGGCTGCTCCGTGCAGCTGAGGTTGCTGGGGATAGCACCTGTGGGGACCCCGCTCAGCCCAACCCACCCTCACTCTAGTGGACGCTGAGCTTGGAGCACAAGAAATTATGTCTGTTGAACTGGGGTCTCAGGAATTCTCCCCTTTCTGTGTTGAAATGGCACAAAGATGGATTTGCAGGGAGGAGGCAGCTGTAAAGATGAGACTCAGAATCCATCTCTCCAGCAAGCCTTCCAGCCAAGATCGTGCAGGAGGTCCTTATGTTTTGGTTACCCAAGAAAGCAGAGGACTTCTCCTACATTGCTTTCAACCCAAGGAGTCATGTCCTGATCTTCTTCTTGGGTGGCACAAGCTCACCTCACTACTTTCTTCTTGTATCTGTCTCCCTAGCCATCCTGGGAGGGATAAAGGCTGTAATCTCTGTGATGCCCATTCATAGATGAGGACTCAGGGAACAGTGGCCTGGCCTGGGCCCCAGCGTGTCAATCAGGAAGGTCAGCCAGGCTTCCATTTTCAGAAGTGTTAGAAACATGGAGCATCTACCCAGTGACAGCCTTACCCAACCCTCCCAACCCCTGTCTCCAAAAGGGCCATGGTTCTGAGAGGAGTTTGACATTTGGCTCTTGTGTTTCAGTGAGACTAGGGCTTGGGTCTCCTGGGGCTCTGGTTTCATCAGAGGCACCCCAGCAGCCTGGATTTTCCTGGGGTTTCTGCACCAGTGGCATGGTCCCAGGGAGAAAGAGAGCACAGCACGTAAAAGAAACTCTGTTTCTTTTATGTATTACTATTACAGCCTCTGCTGTATCTGTCTGTTCCCACACTGATAATAAAGACATACTGAAGACTGGGTAATTTATAAAGGAAAGAGGTTTAATGGACTCATAGTTCCACATGGCTGGGGATGTCTCACAACCATGGAGGAAGATGAAGGAGGAGCAAAGGCACATCTTACATGGCAGCAGGCAAGACAGTGTGGGCAGGGGAACTCCCATTTATAAAACCATCAGATCTCATGAGACTTATTCCCTATCACTATCACAAGAACAGTCTGGGAAAGACCAGCCCCCATGATTCAATTACCTTCCACCAGGACCCTCCCATGGCACATGGGGATTATGGGAGCTACAATTCAAGATGAGATCTGGGTGGGAACACAGCCAAACCATATCATCTGCCTTCTTCCTGCATTTGTCAAAGGTGTGACCATTGATAGATGGCCCTACCTTTACCCTGCTCTCTCCAGCTTCTCATCTTGGCCTTGACAAATGTTGTTAGTATCCTCATTCTCAATAAGGTCAGCATAGTGCTTGGCAACAGTGATCCCAAAAGAGAAGGTGCCCTGAAATCCCAACCACATAGCCTCGGCTCTCTAAATGCCCTCTACTGTCACCCCGGTGTGACTCCCTTCCAAGAGGCAAGTGGGAACACAAAGATTCTGAAGTTCAGAAAAAAACATGGGCTTATTCTCCTAAATGGGACTGAAGACCAGAGACGTGAGGCACCCACCAGAAAGACCCATCCCTCTCATTCTAGCAGCCAAGAGATGGGAGAAGGATGGGGAGTGGGGGCAGGGGAAGGAAGGAGATGCTGAGGAGTTGGTGCCTTGTGCTTGGGCCTGTTGGAGGCTCTGGGGGCACAGGTAGGGGAAGGAGTGGAGGTGATGGAGTGAGATTCCAGACTCCCAGAGAATGAGTGATGGCAGGGTCTGCAAGGGACTTGACCACCATGGCCCATTTGAACATGGGGGCCTATGGTTTTGTCCTGAGACAGGATCTGAGGAGCCTCCCCACAAGACACGTCGGGGCCCAGGTGGGTCTCCTTGGACTCTGTACAATTCCCAGGCAAGGGTAAGCTCTCGTCTCATCTGTGCAGGCTGAGAGAAGGCCCTCAGGGCTCTGTTTTGGCACCTAAAACAAGAAAGAAAATTCCTAAGACCTGCCTTAGCCTTTCATGAGTTTGGGGTCAAGTTGGAGAGAGGAGACATGTATGTAGTCAACAATCATGCCAAATCAATGACAGCATGCAGTGAATGAAGACCACGACTGGGCAGAAAACTAAGTGAAACTGCAAGGCTCAAACCCTGAAACTTGAAGCGGGCCAGCCAGGAGGGCTTCCTTGCCTGAGCTGGACTTTGAAGGATGGATGCCGCTTGAGCTTGCAGAGAGGGGAGGGCTTTGGAGCATTGGCCCTCTCCTTGGTGGAAACCACAGGGGCTTGGTCCCTAGATGTTTCTTCTGGCCCTGCTTTGAGATGGTGAGACCAATGGTGTCACTTGTTACATCCTAGGGAGTGCCTTCTGAATTGTCCACAGCAAAATATCACCGTGACTGTTTTAGAGATCAATGCATTTTTTCTATTCCAGTGTGTCTCAGCTGGGGATTTTACTAGAACTTTATACCACAGCTTTGTTTTTGGAGACAGGGTGTTGCTCTGTTGCCTGCCTGGCTCTGCCTCAAGGTCAGGTTCAACTCACATGTTTAGGTTTATGGTCTGGGATGAAGAGTGTCCTGTTAATGGGCTCGCAGGTGATTCTTTGTGCATCTTGAATAACGTCTAGCCTCAATTTGCCAAAGAAGGAGTAAGCTCCAGTGTGAACTTCTGATTCCTCAGGGAGTGGGGTCCCTGATTCAAGGACTTGAACTGGTGCAGTCATAGCTTACTGCAGCCTTGAACTCCTGGGCTCAAGTCATCCTTCTGCCTCACCCTTCCTAGTAGCTGGGACTACAAGCATGCACCGCCATACTCAGCTAATCTTCCATTTTTTTTGGTAGAAAGGGGGTCTTGCTATGTTGACCAGGCTGGGTATACTACAGATTCTTGACCTTTTAGGGGATTGCAGGTGCTTTGAGAGATACAGGAGAAAGTAGATGCAAGCACCTACATGTGTCTGCTTAAGTGTAGGGGGACATGGGCTCCCTGAAGTCCACCTCTAGGCTTTTGTTGTGGATCCCAGTTAACAAATGCTGCTCTCCACTGCCTGGCAGAACCTGTAACTCACAGAGCACCTGTTCCTTTCCAGGGTCTGGGGCCAGGGGTGCTCGTCAAGATGCTGTCAGCAGGAATTTGCTCAGGATCTTAAGCAAAGAAAGGAATCTGGGCTCACGTGGCTGAAGCCCAGGATAGGGGGCTTCCGCCCAGCCGGATGTCTGAGTGACATCACCAAGAACCTGTCCCTCCACTCCTCTCAGCACCTCACCTCACTCTGTGTCTGCCTTGGCCTCAGGCACTTTGCCCTTTGTGGTTGATCCACCCTCCTGTGGCTCTGCAACCTTCAGGAGAAAAGGGCTTCCTTTCACAATAGTGAGAGCCAGAGCTCTCCTGAGTAGGGTTCTTACTGGCCAGGATTGGGTCCTATTCCCATGCCTGCACCAATTCCTGTGACTGTGATGGCAGGCTCAGTCCTACCTGCTTCCAGGCCCAGAGTGGCAGGCCTGGCTCTCCCGGAAGCTCAGGCTCAAGCCATGTGTTTGGGGTTCCGGTGTGGGATGCAAAAGGCTGGTAGGTGATTCTCTGTGCATCTCGAATAATGTCTGGCTTCAGTTTGCCACAGAGAGAATGAGCCCCGGTGTGATCTCAGATTCCTCAAGGAGTAGTACCCCTGATTCAAGGACTTCAGTTTACAATAGATAGAATCCTAATGAGAAACCAAGCTCTAGGATTTTCTTTTTTCTTTTCTTTCTTTTTTTTTTTTTTTGAGACAGAATTTTGTTCTTGTTGCCCAAGCTGGAGTGCAATGGCATGATCTTTGCTCACTGCAACCTCTGCTTCCCCAGTTCTAGCGATTCTCCTGCCTCAGTCTCCCAAGTAGCTGGGATTACAGGCATGCACCACCATGCCAGACTGATTTTTGTATTTTTAGTAGAGACGGGGTTGCACCATGGTGGCCAGGCTGGTCTTGAACTCCTGATGTCAGGTAATCCACATGCCTCAGCCTCCCAAAGTACTGGAATTACAGTCATGAGCCACTGCCCCTGGCCGGCTATGAGATTTTCGTGAGCCCCTGGGAGCAGGTTCTCCCAATGGGGCAGGCAGTGTCTCCTCCTCCTTGGGCCAGAAGTATGCAGGGTGGGCCATGCTGACCTTGAGAAGCTCCTGGCCACTCTCTCCACAAGGCATAGTGGAGGACCCCCACACTAGAGTCAGAGTGGGCTTCTCTGCCCAACGATTGCTGGTTCTTTTGGTTATGACTTCCTAAACCCTGTTATGACTGCAGACCAGAATTTACTAGAAAGAGGAACCTTCATTGTCTGGCTCTGTCTCTGGCACCTGAACTGCACAGTGAATATTTTGACTTGGGATGGGTTGCAAAATGTGACCCGTGACAGAATATGGCCTGCTGATTTGTTTAACTTGGGCCACACAGCTAAAAAAGAAAAAAAACCCACAAAACTTGAATTCATTGCCCAACTTTGAAGATTGGGAGATTTCATAACAACAGTCAGATTTCTGGCATCTCCGGATGCCACATTCCTGCATGACAGCAGGTGGCTGGAACCGGGCAGCAGCTGCCCATGTTAGATGGGGCATCCATTCTTCCGCTGGCCCGGGCCCTCCTCCTCCCTGTCTTTCTAGTAGGCTGGGCTCTCCCACAAGCTGGACTGAAATGAGGATTTGAGGGCAGGTAGTTCATTTGACGGGGGAGCCAGGAAGGTTCAGATAGGAGGGAGGAAGAGGCAGACGGGGAAAAAAGCCAATTCTCAATGCATTAAGGAGCAGGCTACCACCATGGGTCATTGGTACTTGGTCCCCAGGAACCTCAGCAGGCTTGTGCAGGAAACTCTCATCTTCGGGCCCCACCCCAGGGTAATGCAGGTGAGGGTCCACCACCTCCTTCCGCCTGTCACTGGCTGAGTGTGGCTTTCCTGTGCATTGGTGGAATATGTCCCCATGATCACAGGGCTTGTAGGAGGAAGCCTTTGGCCAGATGCAGACCGTAGAGACGAAGGAATGTGAGGACATATGGATGCCCCTGTCTCCTGCTGTATTAAAGCATTCATACTCCCATCTCCCCGCCGCTCTCCTGTAGGCACTTATTCCACATGGGGCCTTTGACCAGGTGGGAGAGCTCCCAGCAAGGAGGAGTGACTTGGCCAAGGTCACACACCTCATGGCAGTGACGGAGCCAAGGCTGGAGCTCGGGCCTCCCCGTCTTCTCCTGCTGTTACCGTTACCCCGTACCACTCATTTCATGAAGACTAGAGTCCTGGTGCCTCACTCATCCGTTTTATTTTATTTAGTTATTTAATTATTTACTTATTTATGTGTTTATTACCCATCTAGTTCCAGAGATAACTTAGGGCTTCTATACAGCTCATTAATTGCCTCATTGCAGCGAGAAACAGTGAGACTGGCTGAGAAGGGTGGGGGTGAGAGAGCAGCATCGGGGGGACCCACAGGATCTGTGAGACTTGGGAACCTGGAAGCCTGCTGCAGGGCCCACTGTCCCCCCATCTTGACCCCCCACAAAATGACATCATGTGTGAAGTGGCTGAGAAGGGTGGGGATGCGAGAGCAGCATCAGGGGGAACCAACAGGATCTGTGAGACTTGGGAACCTGGAAGCCTGCTGCAGGGCCAGCTGTCCCCCCATCTTGACCCCCCGCAAAATGACATCATGTGTGAAGTGGCTGAGAAGGGTGGGGATGTGAGAGCAGCATCAGGGGGAACCAACAGGATCTGTGAGACTTGGGAACCTGGAAGCCTGCTGCAGGGCCAGCTGTCCCCCCATCTCTTGACCCCCCACAAAATGACATCATGTGGGAAGTGGCCCCATGCAGGAAATCCCTCCCCCAGTAAGTCCCTCACTTGCCACAGGGCCCATCTCGCTCTGACCAGCAGGACGGGGGCACTCTGGCTGAGAAGAAGGCAGCTTTTCTTCATGCCTTCAGCTCCTTAACACTCGCTGCTGGTGGGCAGCCATGGGCAGCGAGAGGAGAGGGGCTGCTGTCATCGTTCCATGAGGCTTTGCACAGCTTCATAGGATTCTCATCCAGTGCCCACACTCCCCACCCCCTGCCACTCCTTTGTCCTTCCTCCATGAAAATGACCCATCCTAAAGTTAGTGCCAGAATCCACATGGATTCTAATAGAATCAAGGTGGGTTCAACTGCCTTGAGAATTTGGAAGCAAGCTTCCTGTCCCTGTCCCCCTTAGAGAACTGATAGGGGACCTCCAAGTCCAGGGTCAGAAGCTGCAATTGTGAGCCATTCATTTTCAGACCCTTGGCAGGGCAGAGTCCCATACCACCCTTCAGATGCTGTCTGTCCTGGCCATTCCTGCTCACCCAAGACGTCCGTGCCAGCACAGCCAGTTAGTCCTGAGGAATGGACAAAGGGGGTGACAAGAAATTAATTTCATTTGGGCTTTCTTTCCTGAGGCCCTGCCTGGCAGCCAGCACTCTCAACACCCACATGTCCACGGCCCAACTGTTGCGTCCATCAGCTCTTGTCCGAGTTAACTATTCATTTTATGTATTTCAATTTGGGCAGAACATTTATTTGGCTTAAATTTCCTTTTCAGGGGTTGGAATGTGCCTTCCACTCACAGGCAGAGATGATCTGCTCAAATTTCGTCAGAAGGAGTTTAGTTTACAAAGATAGCAACTGAGCTATTAAAACCAACAACCCCTTTTAAAGCAAACAGACCATTAAAATATAGGAACAGTTTATGGCATACATAAAATTGAGGATATAGATTATTTAAAGATAAGATTTTCAAGAAACAGGGATAAAAAAACATTTAAATAATTTCTCCACGGTGTATTTTGTTTTTACAAAGTGAACTTCAAAATGCAAATGCAATTTTAAAAAAAAAGCACAGAAAGACATTAAAAACCTATCTTACTAGTAAAGACATATGAAAATGGCTTTTTCTTCTTGATCTGTATATGATTTTTAAGAGGTGGGGTGGGAGGGGGAACTCTTTGAATTCTTAAATGGTAGCGTTTACCCAGCTCATGAATCCACATTGTGGAAAAAGAAGCAAGACATTTGTTTCTAGATCATTCTCTGGAGCTGACTGACAGATACAACAATTCCGTCCATTAGTCCAAGCCATTGTCTTCCCCAGCACAGAAGTACTGTACCGCGGAGGTAGATTTCCACTGCTATGCATATTTTAAGGGTTATTTGGCAACATGGGTAAAGCTAAAAGTAGCCTCTTAATCTAATTAATTGACATTTCTGAATCTTGCTTTCACAACAACACATGGTTTCATGTTCTGGGTTTTAGCACTTGTCAAGCTTTTTTGGAGAATGTTTTGGTCAGAATGACAAGATAATTTGTGACTGAGGCTCCAAGCTAGAGAAGTGTTTAAGGCTATAATGATTTATTATCATCACAGAATAACAAAATTTACAAAGTGTTTCATCAGAATTTTTGAAATAAGTTTGCCACCACAGGAGAATCATTGGGGTGGAGGGGGGCTGGGCTCGCAGACAGGGAGGGTTCCGACTTCATATACAAACTCAGCCGTGACTGATGGCTTAACATCTCTCTATGAAATTTATCTCTGCACGTGCCTTGAGAGAGAAACCACAGAGCACTTTTGGAGGACAAGAGGTGATAGAACGAGAACACAGAGAAAATTCAGACCTCTCCCCCGGTTTCTGTGAACAGGAAACCTGAGTCCCAGCTCCACTTGTAACGTATATGTGGCTGCAGTCAACGATGAATTTCTACATTTTGGCAACGGTCAGAGTGAAAGTAGTCGCACTATCTATAGAAACTTTGCGATGGAGAACACTTGGAGTATGCTACTGAAAATGCAAGAAACACATTTTTGAAAGGATGAAATAATATCACTGAGTGACAGTAAATTAACATGCTGACATTTGCAGACTTTCAGAGCATTGCCATAAAAAGAAGTAATACAACATGACTAATTTGGACTTCTTTATTCCTTTCCTGGGAGAGACGGCCCTGTCCCTCCAAGGCCACCCCTCAGGCTTTGCCTATCAGCGCTTCCTCCTCTTTTGCAGGAAACAGTGAAAATTGATCATTTCCCTGAGCTCAGGCATTGCCTCTCGGAGGCTCTGGAGAATGTCATTTTTGACTTCTGAGTTCTGAAGATGCTCCCCTGAATATCAGAGCAGTGTTCTGTGGCTGGCAGAGGGCACCCAAACCCAGCCTGCAGTTCTTGGCTTCTTAATGTCCACAGGTGTTCTGCCTACAGGATGCCAGGGGTAAGAGAGCCCTTGGGCACCCTGAACACCCACTGTACTGATGGGGAGACTGAGGCACAGAAGGAGCCTGAAAGGTCCTCTAAGGGAATCCAGGCATCCTCCCCCAGCCACCACATCCTGCATTCAAAATTGACCATCTATTTAATATTATAGGAGCTGGCACAGTGCTTGGCACACAGAAAGTGCTGAGAAAACTTGGGCTAAATTAATAATTTTTAAAATGCATGCAGGGAGTGGATTCCCACAACCTTTGAGTTCAAGCTCACTGCCTTCCTAAGCACTAACACAGCCTACTTCTCCTTTTCCCTGGTACTTGGGTTTCAGGGACAAGAGACCATTCTCTAACTGGACCAAGATGCTCTTTTGTTCCAAGAGCTATACTTCACAAGTTAGTGCCACACTCTTCACATCCAAATAAGCAAAATGATTGCACGCTGACAGCCTAGCCCTGTGACTGGTACATAGAAGATGCTCAACAAACATGCATTTTCTCCCACTAAGGAACCTCATATTTTTCCTGGAAAAAGACTACCTGGAAATGAATACACATTTAGAAAAAAAAAAAAAACCCGCTGCTCTGGAAAGCCCAGAGAATAACCTGTCAGCCAGAGTTCCTCAATGCATCCCAGGAGGACAGAGCCCAGAGGTTAGGTAGGTGCCAAGGCTAAGCTCTGAGCTTCTGCACGGCCCCAGGTCCCAGATACTGAACCCAGACCTGACCACTGAAGAGGCGTGGTGGTCATTTGCCAAACTACACTTTATGTAGTATCACTGGACTGGCTATACTTAGGCAAAGCCACAGACAAGAGATGCGCAGACATGGACAAGGATGGTGAATCTGACAGAGACCTAGGAAGGGTACTGGGTGGGACAGAGCAAGAGGGGAACTCAGGCTGCAGAGGGACATAGGGGTGTAAGGATTGCTGGCTGGGTCTCAGAATTAACCAAAAGCACAGCAGCAAAGCGATGCAGACCCCAGGCCTTGAGGTGGGCCCTACAGATGGTTCAGGGCTGAGGGCTATGTCTGCCCTCTGAACAATTAACCTGGAAAAATCAGCACAGGATGGGGCAGAAGGAAGTAAGAAAGATGCATGTCATATAAGTTGTTCTCGTGATGAAAAGTCAAGTCCAAAGCATTCCTCTCTCCCATGCAACTGGGCCCATGACTGTCCCATCAGTGATACTTCACTCCTAGAGGAGACCTAGGATCCTGGGCTTTCTCTAAGGATTTTTCTAGTGCCTGAGACAAAATCCTTGGCCCAGGAGATGTGATGATTTGAGGGTTCTTAGTGGGTGGGCACCTGATGGATCACAAAAGAACCCCCATTCTCTCCTCTTACCTAAATGCAGCTCTTTCAGCAAACAGTGACAGCTGCTGTCTACACCGGCATCCGGAGTTGGAGGAATGAGGGTTTCTAGAGAACATGACCTCCTGTTTCTCTTTTTTTTATTCCCAGCAAAAATTGAGGGAGCTCAGACACCCAGGGACGGGTGATCTCCCAGCCCCATGGGATACCCTCAGTGGCCTCCCCCCGCCCCTCAGCACCCAGGACCACAGACCCCAGCCCGGGTGCCTAGCAGGAAACGGCCATTTGTCAGACATGTGCTTCAACCGGACCCGGCCAGGACAGTTTGAGGATTTGCGAGCTTCGGGCTCTGTCATGGGCAGGGACTGTTACGAGGTAACATAAGTTGAGAGTAACCTTTCAGCAGAACAGTTCGAGTTAAAATAAAGGGATTGAAAAAGAGTACAATGACCAAAAAAATCTATAAAAATGCAATTGCGCTAATATAATTTTATCACTTATTTAAAAATTTAGTCGACCCAAAAGACTACCAAGTGTGAAATTAAGGAACAGCTCCTCTACTTTTATGGAAATCACTCTTCCTCACTTGTCTAATAGCCCGATTTTGTCAGATCATTTATTTCCATGGTTTTAAAATGAGCTTGACAGACAGAATTTTATAACACCACTTTACTGCAAATAAGAACATCATTTTCGCTTATTAAAACTGAAGCTTGGAGAAAGCATTAAAATTAACAGTTCACTCTGCTTTAACCTTTTGAATACTGCCATGACTTTACACCACCCACTATGTGTAAGGAAGAACACGGGGCTGGGGTTGGATAGAGGAGGTGGGCCCAATCCTCACTGAGGATTCACACTGGACTGGAAATGGCTGTGATGGTGCCTAGAGGAATCCCGTCCCCATGGGCCACTGAACAGCAGCTTCGGGAAGCCAGCCCTAGGGCCCAGGGAAAGCCAAGGGGAGGCACTTATGCTAAGCTGTGGCGAGGGACCTGTCTTTCTCCCTTGGAGACTTCACTGATTGACAGCTAGCCTCTGAGAGTCTCAGGCATCCTTCCTCCCTTATTTCCTTTATTCAGCCGATACTTGAGTGTCTTCCGTGGGCAGGACACTGTGTTAGGCACTTGAGATAAAGCAGTATGACCGAGTCCCTGTCCTTGGGGAGCTGATCAGATCACTGGGAGAGACAGACTGTAATCCAAGAAGCAAATAAACATTTACTCTCATGCCTGATAGGGTGCCGCAGCCTGCAGAGAAAACCAAAGGAGAGCCAAGGAGAGAAGTGCTTGTTGAACTGAAGGGAGATTTCCCGGGCTGAGGACTCGATGCAGGCGTTGGCAGGTGGCCTCTCCTGGCCATCAAGAGAGCCTGCAGTCCTGTTCCATGTCCTGTGGCTGAGGCCTGGATCAAGGGCTTTACTGGATGGAACAGCTGGAATCTGCATTCCCATGTCTGAGAGCTTTGTCCAAAACTTGAGAAAGCCGCTCCACCCTCATGGCAGGCCCCAAGGGCCAGGGAGCTAATACCCTTGGTAGCAGCTATCAACCAATGACGGACAGGGACTTTGGGCAGGGGCTGGCAATTGTGCTGTTAGACACCACGGATGGGTCTGAACCTCAGCTTCTTGCCTGTTGTAGTGGGGGGTAAGCCTGGGATGCGTGTTTCTGGGGAGTCTTCCCATGAGATTAAGCTGCAGTTACCCACTTATCAATTGCCCCAGTCACAGTTCCCTAACTGGGTGCCATCCTTCCCTCAGTCCCTTCCCTGTCTCCCTTGCATTTCCCAAATCAGTTACTTGCCCTGGAATGCTTGGCTCCAAGTTTGAGAAAATTCAGCCCTCGGCAAAGACCCACATCAGACAGCTGGGACTGATGGCTTCTGCCTTTCTCTAAATCCCCAGTCAGATCGCCTTTCGTGCTCCACTTAGAACTCTCTGCCCCAGCTTGGACTGGAAGCTTTTTATAGGGACTACTGCATAGACGCTGACCACTCCATGTAGAAGCAACCGGAGCAGGCGGTAGGTCAGGCCCAGGGACAAGCCCCTTGCGTTGTCCCCAGGAGAGTCTGAGGCTGCAGCACAGCCACCCCATGCAGCCCGCCCAGTCCATGCTCCTAAGTAATCTTGAACTGCAGGGACCTAGCGGGTCCTGGGGCCAGCCTGACCAACAACCGAGGAGTCTTCCTTTTCCAGAGTGGATACCTCGGAGCCATTTCACAGGGTCCTCCAGAGGGGTTCTGGGGTGGAGCCCCATTGCCCACAGCAGTATGAATTCGATGGCCCATCCTTATGTTGGCTGGGCAACTGCCGCTTTTGCTCCTCCATCCCTCACCCCTGCTTCCCGGGGTCATTCCAGAATAAACTTCTCACACACAGCACTTTGTCTCAGCTCTGCCTTCAAAAGACTCAGGCTGAGGCACCAAAGGAAGTGAGAGTCGCTCAGACACTCTAGGTGGCTTTCTCAGGCCAGCTCTCTGGGGCGGGTGTCTGGGCTTAGCTTCCAAGCATATGGCTCCCCATGGCACTGTCCTGTTCCCTCGCCACCCTAAATTGCACAGCCCTCTGTGCCTCGTCTTACTTCCTTCCCTGGACTTGCAATGTCCGTTCTCCCTAACGGCCTTGGTGCAGCCATCTCTGGCTCTCTACAAAGTGCTCCCTGAAGCCAGGGAGGAAACACCCCCTCCCTGGAGCACTCCCCACACCAGAGGCCACAGCCATCGACAGGACTGACCGACAGCACTGCTGTGGGATAGGGAACACAGAGAAACTCACTACTCAGGGCCTGACTGTTGCATGCCCACCATGGCGGCCTTGCTTTCACTTGCAGCTAGCATGTCCAGTCCCATCCTTGGTGCTGTGAGTAGGACAAGGCTGTGGGATGGAGATCAAGACCGGGAACACAGAGGATCGGCCAGGGAGACTGTCCAGTGTGGCAAACCCCAGTGAGACTGTCCAGTGGGGCAAACCTCAGGCCCACAGTGGCACGGCAAGGACTGGTGGACAGGGCAGTGACCCTGAGCAGAGAAGGCCTCTCTGTCAGGAGCAGTCATTTCCTCTGAATGGAAGGCTATTCCCATACTGGGAAACTTCTCTGTGCTTGGCACATAGTGGATAACCAAGAAATAATGAATGAATGGAAAATGAAGGCATATATAATAAAAAAGAATGAACATGCTCTGTACCTGTTTGCTGTGTGTGTTACAGCATCAGAGCGCCTCTGCCTCATATGCCCTCAAGAATACCCCCAGGCACAGGCAGTCACTCCGAGGCCCCCTGGGCAAACATCTGTCACCACTTCATGTTGCAATCTGCTTACAGGTGAGTCTCGCCCTTGCCTGGGAGCACCTGGGGCCTGAATCTTTCTCTCTCTCTCCTGCACCTGGGAAAGGGCCCCCACAGAGAGAGAGCTGATGTGGCTGGGTGGCAGTCCTGTGCATGGAGGGCATGTGGGATTGGAATGAGATGTAAAGGGATTCTTCACCAGGCAGGGAAGACTGAAAGCAAGGTCACTGTGGTGGGTGTGCAGGACCCAGGCCGAGTGGATTCCTCTGTGTTCCCTGTCTGTCCATCCTGCAGCAGTCCTATGAGGGGAAAGCCACTTTCTAACCTCATTTCACAGAAGGGGAGAAACTGGGCCTCGGGGAGGCAGAATGGGGACCAAGATGGCAGACTCCTGTTGGTGGAGAATGGCCGTGCACCCAGTTTTGGTTCCATTGCTGCACTCTCCCTCTGTAGTCCTTGTATGCTGCACCCCTCCCCTCCCAATGACTGGACTGTCCCCTCCTGCCCTGGGCAATCTCAC
Organism: Saguinus oedipus; assembly: GCA_031835075.1. Lineage (NCBI taxonomy): Eukaryota > Metazoa > Chordata > Mammalia > Primates > Cebidae > Saguinus > Saguinus oedipus. The sequence goes on along the minus strand of CM063187.1, from coordinate 35,620,362 downwards.
CTTCTGTTACATGCATGCACGTTGAACTTCGTCCCAAGACTGCAAACAGGAGAGACCGTCACTCATCACTGCAACACTAGCCCCTGAGCCACACTTGGACAAGATTGGCACTTCATAAGGGTAGCTTACCTGGTTCTTTTAGTGCAGAGGGCATGAGATGCCCCCAGATTTCTAAGGACAAGGGATTCCCCATTCCCTGCAGAGAAGGATACAGAATTCCCACGTACGGACACCTCTGCTGCTGCTGTGCCTGTCTTAGGGCGAACTGACTCCCCAGAAACCCCAGGGGTGCTTGAGTGACTGTGACACCAGCCAAAACCACACACAGCCACTTGGGGAGCAGCTGCAGTGACAGGTGTCTGTGGTGTGGCTTTGAGTGGGAAGGGAGCTCAGATTGTGTTAGCCTGGCATCTCTGCCATGCATAAAAGAAAGTGCACAGCTCTTGGTGGTGAGGAGAGTGATTTAAAAATAAGGCCGGGTATGATTTTGAGGCAGATGCAAATCCCCCAGGCCCTCGGGACGTTGTTCTGAGGGTGACGCATTCCTGCAACATGGTGAGTTATTAAGCCAGGCTGGAGTTTCTGTAGCATCCAGGCTGCCTCCCCTTCTAGCTAGCAGCTGGGGTTTCAGAGCAGCTACTGTGTCCCCTACAGAGCGTAGCAAGCAGAGCCCGTCCTCACTGACCCCAGATGTGTGCTATTTGGATTCACCATTGTTTACTGCAAGAGGGTTCTGGGGGAGTTCAAAAAGCTCTGCAACATTTGGGTGGCATTCCCCATTGATAATCAACAGTGGACCCCAGTTCCCCACTGGTGATCAATAGTGCCAGCTAGATGTGAAATTTCCTGAATTTTGAGATTGCTTTGGCAAATCCTGCTGCCATCTTTGCTGAGAAATTGCCACACATTACAGAAGTAGAAAAACTCCCTCTTCCTTTCTGTCCCTTTGCTGAAGGGATAGTGGTGAACTGGTGGGCAGGGAGGTGGGGGGGGTTGGCCCTTTGCACATGGGTTGCAAGATAGAAGTATGTCATCATTCCATGCTTATATGTGCACAGAAAGTGTACTCATGCATGCACGGACTATTGCTTTTTTACATACATGTTCATTTCACGATGGGGGTAATGGCTCATGCCTTCGTCTCCTTCATTTCCCTCCTCCAGTCACCAGAGAGCCAGGAAAGCATAGACCCAAAAGCAGATTCTTTGTCTTAATAGAGTCTCCGGAAAGGAAACCCAGACTCTCCTCTAGTTAGGAGTACATTGGGCAAAGTTCATTATCATTCATTGAAGTGACTTCCTTCCCCACTCCTGCTGAGTCACCCGCCCCAACACCACCTTCTCCAGGTGTTGGCCAGGTGATAGCTCTTAGACTCCGAAGTCCTGCCTTGCAGATTTGAATCTAAGCGTGGCCTGGTCCATCAGCATCAGGGCACCTTGGGAAATGGCTGAGAGCATTCACGGGTGACTTAAGAGCATGTCACTTTCCGTTGTACTGGGACACACACCAGCCCCATTGACTGCAGTTTTACAGAGCAGATTGGAGCCCAGACTGGTGTCTCGGTCCATGTGGATCACACAACAGCTTAGGGCAAGAACGAGAACTTGAACTCTGCTCCTCCAAAGTGTGGGAAAGCAGAGAGGCGGTTGGCTTGAAAATCACCCGCCTCCTTGAATGGTATCTGTTTACAAAGACAGGAACTCGGAAATGCATCCATTGTGGCAAAACAAAGCCTCAGAAATATGAAAGCCATGCACTCTCAGAGGGGGCGAGCCATAGCGTGTTTTATATTTCAGCCCTAGGGATTGGTGCTGACTGGCCCCCTCTCCTCCAGAGCCCACGGCCCAGCCTGGGCTCAGTTCCCAGCGTATCATAGTTTCACTGCACCTGTGCAGCATAGCTCTGTGGTGACTCACTCCTGCCTCCTCTGCAGGCCTGGTCATGCTGGGGACCAGAGCGCATGCACCCATGGGCATGGAACCCTGTGCTCAGCATCCCTAAGCAGGCATGCCCTTGAAGCTCTTCATTTTGTCCTCATGCAAGTGGATGGACCAGAGGATGCTAAGACCAGAGGATATTTACCAGTGGGTCTTAGAAGCCTGTCTGGTCAGCGGGTCACTCAGTCTCCCATTCAAAATCCGCCAGGTGCCCAGGACCTGCCTGGCAAGGTCCCCAAACCCTTGCAGCAGAATTAGAGAGTATGGGAGGTTGTTCTGTAAATGGGGGTGGGGAGAGGAGTAGTGTTCAGACAAGAGTAGGGCGCCCCTGCCTTAGTCACACCCAGCTGTCCTTTGACAGCCCTTGACAGCTGGATGTGAAATTTCCTGAATTTTGAGATTGCACTGGCAGATCCTGCTGCCATGTTTGCTGAAAAATTGCCACACATTACAGAAGTGGAAAAACTCCCTCTTCCTTCCTGTCCCTTTGCTGAAGGTGCAGCGGCAAACTGGTGGGTGGCAGGGGGAGCGGGGGGTGGTTGGCTCTTTCCATGCGGGTTGCAAGGTAAAAGTGCGTCATCATTCCATGATTATGTGTGCACAGGAAAGGGTACTCATGCTTGCAGGGACTCTTGCTTTTTTACATATATGATAATTTTGTGGCTGGGTGCAATGACTCATGCCTCTAATCCTAGCACTTTGGGAGGCTGAAGAGGGAGGATTGCTTGAGGCAGGAGTTCGGGACCGGCCTGGGCAACATAGCAAGACTTTGTCTCTACAAAGATTAAAAAAAATTAATAATTATTTTGCACATATTGTTGGAGACTTGCTTTTCTTAGGCCCTTCGGCTTTCCTATTAACCCCTGTGGAGGACCACACAGTTTAGGTGCAGCTTGGAGCGTTCAGCCATTTCTCTGCCAAAGACATCTATTACTGTTTTCCTTTTTTTAATCTTAAAAAAAAAAAATCCTGTTCTTTCTTTTTCTTCTCTTGATCCATTTACTGCATTTGTCTCTGAAAAACTCCATGTGTGTCTTAGAAACCTTAGCTCTTGCACTTGACCTGCTTATTTTGCTAGTGGAGTGAAAGTGACGCGTTAGTGATATTTAAAGCCGCCTCTACTGACCCCGACTACCCCTGTTCCTGGGAACACCTTGTCCTGGGGTTTGCATAGGACACCTCACCCTCAGTATGCAAATAACATTTAGAGATGGTTTTGATTAAACTAAACAAGTGAATGTTTGACACTTGGCACTAGGACTCTATTATCAAGATCTGTATACTATGTTTTTACATAAATGTATGTGCAGAGAAAATTAAAATATCTATAGTGAATATTTTCAGCACTTGTCTAATATACACTGCCTGGTTAAATCCTCACCATAATTCTATGAGGCCAATACTCTTATTGTTTGTGCCTTATAGTTGAGGACACTGTAGAGGGCTGAATGGTGGTTCCCAAAAAGATATGTCCACATCCTGATCCCTGGAACCTGTAAATATTTACTTTATTTGGAAGAGGGGTCTTTGCCAATGTATTAGTCTAGTCTCATACTACTATGAAGAAATACTCAAGACTCAGTAATTTATAAAGGAAAGAGTTTTAATTGACTCAGAGTTCTGCAGGAAACTCACAGGAAAGTATACTGATGCATGCACAGACTATTGCTTTTTTACATATATGATAATTTTGTGGCTGGATGCAATGACTCATGCCTGTAATCCCAGCACAATCCCAGCTGGAGAGGACTTAGGAAACTTACAATCATGACAGAAGGTGAAGGGGAAGCAAGTACCTTCTTCAGGTGGCAGTAGGAGAGAAAGTTGCAAGCAGGGGAAATAAAACCATCAGATCTTCTGAGAACTCACTCACTAACATGAGAAGGTTTATAAAACCATCCGATTTTCTGAGAACTCACTCACTATCACAAGAAAAGCATAAGGAAACTGACCCCAGGATCCAGTTACCCCGACCAGGTCCCACCCTTGACATGTGGGGATTATAATTCAAGGTGAGTTTTGGGTGGGGACATGGAGCCAAACCGTATTACCTGATGTAAGTGAATCAAGTGTCTTGAGATGCTGAGATCATCCTGAGTTATCCAGGTGGGCCTTGACTTCAAAGACATGTGTCTTTACAAGAGACACACAGGGTTACTGGCATAGGGAGAGATGGTGGCACAAAGACAGCAGTGGAGATTGGAGAGGTGCAACCACAACCTCAGGAAGGCCAGCAAAAGCCAGAGAAGTCAAGAGACAGATTCTCCCTGAAGCCTGAGGGAGCATGACTCTGTAGACACTTTGATGTCTGGCTTCCAGCTTCCAGAGCTGTGACAAAATAAATATCTGTTGTTTCAATCCACCATGTTTAACATCATGGTTCCAGGAAATGAATTTAGACGCTGAGACTTAAGAGGGTCAGAAACATCTGCAGGTTTACGCAGCACCACAGCACTATGCCCTGTGCCTCAGTGCCCTGGGGTGGTTAGGGAAACAGGAAAACCGTGAACTTCCAGCCCTGGGAAGCCACCGGAGCTCCAGCCTGCTGTGGGGACTGCAGAGGGGAGCTCTGCTGACAAGTCCTGTGAGCAGAGGGGGTCTGCTCCGGGGTCAGCACTGCAGTGGGCGGGATGCTGGGGTGAGTATTCTAGATAGCTCTCCTTCTCTCAGCCCTGGCTGTGTGCTAGGTCCTGCTCCACTTCCCCAGGCAGGAATAAGAGCAGGAAGGGTTCATTTCCACTAGCACAGCCTGCTGCATCTTCTGGGGGACTTGGCTTGAGAACACCAGATGAACTGGTCTAGGTGGTCAAAGAAGTGCCCACTGGACAGGTGCAAAGGTCCCAGGAACCCGTATCACGGCGTGGTTGGTAGGTGCGGGGAGAGGGTGGGGCTGGAACAGCTTCAGAATTAGAAAGACCACCTCTTCTGCCTCCCAGGGAATTCTTTATATTCTGGGTCTCAGCTTCATTTGCCGGTCAAGTTTGAAGGTGGTCAGAGAGGTGCCGGTTGCACAGGTGCAAAGATCCCGGGCACCCATGTTACAGGGGAGCAGGAGGCAGGGTGAGGCCAGAACAGCTTTGGAATAAGGAACAACTGCTTTGGAATTAGCAAGACCACCTGTTTTGCTTCGCAGGGAAACCTATATCGTCTGGGTCTCAGCTTCCTTTTCCATGAAACAGACTTACTAAGTGGCTAAAGCATGCTCTGAAATGGGAGGAATGCAGGCTCCAGGCAGGCATGTCCCCTGTGTCTGCATATCCTGTGACCTGGGACAAGGATTACAGAAGGGCCCCATAGAGCCTGGGGCTCAGGAAGAGGCTCCTACTGCCCAGGCCTGAGCACTGCACTGAGTTCCAGGGCTTCATTTCCGGAAGGCTTCCAAGGCAGGGACAAGTCTTCAAGAGCCACCCTAACTCCATTTCCTCTCAGCCCTCCAGAACCTTCTACTGTGTTTGGTGGCAAAGCAGGTTCTACCCTCAGCTTCCCGGTGGAAAGGTGGGTGAGGCAGGCCAGGGTAGGGTGCCTGCCCTCCCCTGTGCTCAGACACTAAAACTGGCCACAGGTACACCGAGGTGGTGAGCACTCCGGCCGCTCTTCCCATGAGGAGACACTGCCTTGGCCTACTGCCGGCCTACCCAGGGCAGCCACTCCACAGATCACAACAGCTACTGCCATTTATTGAGCACCTACTATGTGCCAGGTTCAGTGCTAAGCAGTATGTCTACTTGATAAAGAATATGATTCTTGTCCCCACTTCACAGATGAGATGACAGCGCCAGCCATCTTCTGCAAATGAACTGACAACATGGGTGTCTTTTCTGGAGACCGTGATTCAATAGCCTGTCTTCTCCAAAAACAGTTTTATTATAAAAAAAATACTTAGCATATTCCACTTAGAATTGTAGATATTTCATATCTTTTGCTTATTACAATGCACCGTGCTAAGCATCCATTATTTAACTGTGCACTGGGTGTAATCATTCTTCAGGTACTGGTGTGCCAGCAATAATTTACATCCTGTGTGAGGAGTTGGGATGCATCCTCTACCTGTGTGGATAGAGCTGACAGCAGGACAGAATATAATTGTTCCAAAAAGCCACACTTGATAGCTAATGAATGAGCGGGTAAGGATTAGAGATGGGGAAATCCACCGGCGTTTGTGAGAGGTAAACCAACAATTAGAAGAAGAATGTGTTCTGTTGGCTGTCAGGGAAAATTTTTGCAATGCAAAAGGGAAAAGATGATTTAGACTCAAGGGTAACGCAGTGTCTGCTTACAGGTATAGAGGGGTGGAACGTCACTCTCATAGATGTGTTTAAAGATATATTTTTAAGAATACTTAGAATTTCCTTTAGTGCCATTAAAATGTCAGAAAGATTTGGGTGTGCCTGTCCATGTGTTCACTCAACAGGTGTGTTCTGAGCGTGTGCTGTGTGCCTGGTGCATGCAGCCTGGAACTCGTGCACCAGAAGTAGCTCAGAACAGCTCACGTCCCTCTCTGAGTCCAGGAGAATCGAGACTCCAGAGAGGACATGTTTCTGTGTCCCCAGGAAGCAAATGCGGATGATAGTCACAATCATTGCTGCTGTTTATTGACCACGGAGTGTCTTCCAGGATGCTGCGTGCTATTTGTTTTCTCCATGATGACAGGAGGAGATGGACAGAGCTGTCTTTATGCCACCTAGGAGGAAGCTGGGGCTTGGGAGATGGAGGACCTGCCAGAGGGAAGAGCAGACACCTGCCTGGCCCTATCTCTGGGCTCTCCCTTCATCCCGAACTGTGGATGCTCAAACCCGAAGCTGTGACAGCAGGTCTCAGCAGAGGCATTTTAGGGGTTTTGTCAACACTGAAACTTTTCCTGCCCAAGGGGAAAGAAAGAGTTAAACTGCCTGAGGAATTCCATTCCACTTTGATTATATGAATTCTATATTTCTTATGTATCAAGGTTTTCTTTGAAGAGTGTGCATGCGTATGTTTGTGTACACACGTGCTTGTGTGTGTGTGTGTGTGTGTGTGTGTAAGTTGACAGCAGCCGCTCTGCATTTGGTGCCAAGGTCCCTGTTCAGTTGACCCATGCAGATGGAGAACCTGATGGCCTGCCCTCTAGTGCCAAGGACTGCAGCAGCCTGGGACTGTCTTCATATCAGTCCTCCAAGTTTTTAAAGCTAGATCCAACCGCGTTGAAGAGGCCCATGAATTTCAGGCATTGGGTGGGATATCCTGCCCCTCTGAATAAGCTGACACCTAGGTTTTTCTACATCCTCAGGCTGCGGGTACAGCATTGACGGATCACTGGATCCCTGCAACTTTATTCGATGGAAAGTTTCTACAACCCATCGGGACACTGAGTTGTCCCCTGGGCAGAGGCTACTTGCCCACTCTGTGCTTACGTTAGTGTCTCTGGTGTTTGAGGACCTTGCCTCCCTGAGTGTTTCAGTGATGGGTTTTGGGGCCACAAGTGAGCAGGGAGGGACTAGCCACATGCTCATCTTTTGTGCGGGTTCTAGGGCTTGGCTTAGTGCTAGCCGCTCTCCACTCAAAATCACTCAAAACCTGCTCCATCACCCCAGCATCCGCGATTTAGGATTAATAGTCCTATTTTAGAAATGAAGGTTTTGAAAGTTCTTGCTGACCTCCTTTCTGTTGACCAACATTTGAACCTGAACCCAGATTTTTTTTTCTTTTCTTTTTTTGTTTGTGTGTGTGTATCTATCTCTCCAGGCTGCATTCTCCAGGGTGGAATGCAGTGGTGCAATCGTGGCTCACTGCAGCCTCGACCATTCAGGCTCAAGAGATCCTCCCTCCTCAGCCTCTCAAGTAGCTGGGACCACAGGCACAAGCCACCATGGCTGGCTAGTCTTTTAAACTTTTTTTTTTTGTAGAAATGAGGTCTTGCTCTATTGCCTTGGCTGGTCTGGAACTCCTGGGCCCAAGCGATCCTCCTGCCTTGGCCTCTCAAAGTGCTGGAATGACAAGTGCAGACCGGTGCACCTGGGCTTGGACCCAGAGTTTCGAGTGTTTGTATACAAAGCTTCTCTGCAGTATTGACAGGTTGCAGACTCTGACATCTTGGTTGGAGTCCCTGGTTGCTTGCTGCAAGTTGTTTTCTCTACTTTTTTATTTAGCCTTTAAATTTGCCATTTCTTTTTAAGTTTGCAATTTCAGGCTTACAGAAAAGTTGTAAGAATTCCTATATTCTCTTCATCAGATTCCCGAATTGTTAGCATTTTGCCAGCTTTTACTGTGGTCTCTCTTCCTCTCTCTTTATACGTATACACACTGATAAGGTCTGGCTGTGTCCCCACTGAATCTCATCTTGAATTATAGCTCCCATGATTCCCATGTGTTGTGGGAGGGCCCTGGTGGGAGATAAGTGAGTCGTGAGGGGGGTTTCCCCCATACCGTTCTCGTGGTAGTGAATAAGTCTCACGAAATCTGATGGTTTTATAAGGGGTTTCTGCTTTCGCTTGGCTCTCATTTTCTCTTCCTGCTGCCTTGTTAGACATGCTTTTCACCTTCTGCTACGACTGTGAGGCCTCCAGCCACGTGGAACTGTGAGTCCATTAAACATCTTTTTCTTTATAAATTATCGAATCTCAGGTGTGTCTTTATCAGCAGCATGACAACAGACTAATACACACACACACACACACACACACACACACTCTCTCTCTCTCTCTCTCTCTGTAATTGTGTGTAGATATACACACATTTTAATTTTTCTGAACCATTGGAGAGTTAATTGCAGACTTTATGCTCTTTCGCTCATGAATACTCCATATGCAATTCCCATAAACAAGGATATCCACTTCCATAAACATAGGAGTTAGAAAACACACCAAACTCAGGACACTAATATGGGTAGGATATCATGTCGGCTACAGATTTGGTTCTGATGTGGCTGATTATCCTAATACCATCCTTAACGGTGGAAGAAAATTGTAGGTCGTGAGTTGTCTTTGGTGTCGTCTCTCCTTGGCCTCCTTTGATGCCTTTAGCTTCCTTTGTGTTTTATGACACTGACGTTTCTGAGGGCTGGAGGCTGGCTACGATATGCATCGTCCTCAACTGGGTTTGTTAAATCCTGATATTTTGTGAGGATTAGGATTGGGTTATGCATTTCTGGCAGAAATGCCACCAAAATGGGGCCTGGGTCTCCTCGGTTCTTCCTATCGGGGCCACAAGATGTAGCTTTGTCCCATGACTGGAGTCGCTAATCTGGATCTCTTGGTGACAGTGGTGTTGCCAGCTTTTTCTGTTCTTAGGAAAATGCCCTTTTCCTTTGCAATATATAAGCATCTTATGGGGAGATATTTCAAGAGTATGTAAATATCCTGTTGCTCCTTAAACATCCCCTCAGTAGTTTTATTATTTTTAATTGCATTTTAGGTTTTGGGGTACATGTGCAGAACGTACAAGATAGTTGCATAGGTACACACATGGCAGTGTGTTTTGCTGCCTTCCTCCCCTTCACCCACATTTGGCATTTCTCCCCAGGCTATCCCTCCCCAGATCCCCCCCCCACTGTCCCTCCCCTATTCCCCCAATATACCCCAGTGTGTAGTACCCCCTTCCCTGTGTCCATGTGTTCTCATTTTTCCTCACCCGCCTATGAGTGAGAATATGCGGTATTTCACTTTCTGTTCTTGTGTCAGTTTGCTGAGAATGATGTTCTCCAGATTCATCCATGTCCTTACTAAGGACACAAACTCATCATTTTTGATTGCTGCATAATATTCCATGGTGTATATGTGCCACATTTTCCCAGTCCAGTCTATCATCTATGGACATTTGGGTTGGTTCCAGGTCTTTGCTATTGTAAACAGTGCTGCAATGAACATTCGTGTGCATGTGTCCTTATAATAGAACGATTTATAGTCCTTTGGATATATACCCAGTAATGGGATTGCTGGGTCAAATGGAATTTCTATTTCTAAGTAGTTTTAATATCTGTTGACGATTCTTGGTTGATTCAAGGATGATGATGATAGTTGCCAAGAGGAAATTTTTCTAATGCTAGTATTTCTTCTGCATTTCCTAATTGTCTTTCTCCTGCGAGGAAGAGCTTTTCCTTCTTTTTCCTTTGTTTATTTATATCCATGTAAGTGGTGGATTCTCATTTCATCAATAGGTCACGATGATTTTCTATCATTATTTATTTTTGTGCTAAATTTGTTTCATATTTGGCCGGTGGGAATCTCTGCAAACTGGATTCTTTGTCCTTTTGATATGTCCCTGTTATTCTTTGAGCATTTCCTTACTTTTTTGGCACAAGAATTTTCAGGCTCGTCCTGTACTTTCTCGGTTGCAGAACTGCAATGACCATTTTGTAAGTGGCCCTGTTTTCTCTTAGAGGAGAATGACAGAGAAACCAATGCCTCCATGCTAAGTATGCTCATTGCTAGTGGAGTTCCATTGTTTCCAGGTCCTCTGTGCATATATATATGAACAATTTCTTTGTCTCTTTCCCCCTCTTCCCCCACTCCCCTAACTCTCTCTCCCTTCCTCCGTTTCTCTGCTCCCTTTTAAACCATAAGTTATTACCTATACCTTCCACGTCAATCCAGCACCATAGCGCTTATTCTCCAATTTTACACTCCTTTCTCCCGCAGTGAGAAACCGGCTGTGAATGACTATGGCATATTTATTTGTTTATCCAATTGCCAACTATTCATAATTGTTTTGTGACAACTATTTTAATTTTACTGTCAAATTTATGTGAATTGAGCAAGTTATACATGAACTCCTTCTTTTTAAAGATAGTTTTAAATACAAGTAAGGTAGATTGTATCCTCCACATTCTCCCATACCCTGAGGTCTAATCAATATGATCAATTTGTTATGAATCTTTCCAGACATTTTTCTGTGTCTTATACACCCACAGAAATTGGAATTGTAATGTTTTGAGTTATTTTATATAAATAATTTGATAGTGTATACCCTGATTAACAACATACTTTTTTTTAATTAAAAGAAAACAAAACACAAACTCTTGGAGACTTTCCATGTTGTTACATGTCAATTCACTTCATTGCAGCTAAACTCAAGATGCTGAATGATAAGGGAAGTCCCCAGGGTCTGAATATTATTTTAGCATGGCTGATCTGTGGAAAAGCATGCAGAACTTAAAAGGAATGGCCAGCCATTTCATGCCCATCAGCAAGTCTGTCCCTATAGTTGCTGCAGAGGAGTAGGTTTTTTGGGACTTAGGACATTTATATTTTGTAGTGAAATAAATATTACAAATGGATTCCAAAGTGGCTGCACGGGGTGTCACACTACCGGCAGTGAATAATGACTATCTTCTTGGACATCCCAGGATGGGTAGCAACGGCCGCTACCACTCCCTCATCGGCAGGGATGCACTCTTGAGACTGCAAATATCTTGAAGCATCCGACTTTGTATGGAGACCCCATGTAACCCTTACAAGTCTGGTGGCTGGCTGGGGGACTCTTGCAGGTCTTACAGCACAGGAGCAATGATTCTCACATGTGCAGAGCTCCTATCGGATAGCGCCATTGTCAGATGTAGCTTGTATCTTAACTCCAGAGGCACTTCTGTTACCAGGCAGAAGAACTTCTGCGTGAGATGTTATGTTGTTGTATTGAATTTTGTCTATTTTGAAGATGGGTTGGAGGAGATAGGGGTGACCTGAAATCTCATAAGCATCAATATTCTTTTAAGAGTAGCTTCTTGTTTCCTAGCCAGATTCAGATGAGCAATAGCCCTTCTATCTTTTTTGCCATTTTCCTTCCATGTGACTCTTCTGCCCATTATCTTATTTCAGTTTCTCACCTATCTGACGAGAAAGGTAAGACAAGCTTTTCCCATTTTTCAACTTTCTCCTACTTAGGGTTACATGGCCAGTGTTGGGGCCTGGACTCAAATACAGACCCTCAGACTTTAATCCCAACATTTTTTGTAAGTAAGATTTTTGTTTCTTGCATGAAGACTTGCAACAATTGAAAAATATAGACCATTATAAAGAAAAAATAATAAATCACCCACAATTAACATTGTCATCCGGAGACGACACCGTGAATATTTCCCTTTATGCTTCATACATATATAACAAATGATACAGGGTATTTATTTGACTGTTTTATATTGTAAGCATTTTCCAATGGTATCAAATTTTTTTATAAGATTTTAGGCCAGGAGCAGTGGATCATGCCTATAATCCTAACACTTTGGGAGGCTGAGATGGGCAGACGTCTTGAGTCCAGGAGTTCAAGACCAGCCCCGGCAACATGGTGAAAACCTGTTTCTACAAAAAACACAAAAATTAGACAAGTGTGGTGGCATGCGCCTATAGTCTGAGCTACTCGGGAGACTGAGGTGGGAGGATCGCTTGAACCTGGGATGTTGAGGCAGCATTAAGCTGAGATCATGCCACTGCACTCCAGCCTAGGGGACAGAGCCAGGCCATGTCTCAAAAAAAAAAATAAATTAAAAAAAAGATTTTAAATGACTGTATAAATATCCCGTCATGTGAATAAATCACAGTTTGGGCAATCTTCATACTTAGGTGTAGGCTAATTTTATACTGTATCAGTCCGTTCTCACACGGCTATAAAGAAATACCTGAGAGTGGGCAATTTATAATATTTTCTTATAAAAGTAGCTTCTTGTTTAATGAAAGAGATTTAATTGGCTCACAGTTCCTCGGGCTGTACAGGAAGCATGGCTGAGGAGGCCTCAGAAAATTTTTAGTCACGGCGGAAGGCAAAGGGGAAGCCAGCATGTCTTACATGGCCAGAGCGGGAGGAAGAGAGACAGCAGGGAGGTGCCACACACGTTTAAACAACCAGATCTCCCGAGCACTCACTGACTATCAAGAGAGCAGCACCAGCGGAAATCCTCCCCCGTGATCCAATCGCCTCCCCCCAGGGCCCACCTCCAACATTGGGGATTACAATTTGACATGAGATTTGGGTGGGAACAGAGATCCTAAGCCATATCATATGCTGTCATAGTTATATATAAAGTTTCAAATAACATCCCTGAATGCAAATATTTAAGTATATCACTGCTCATTTCCTTGGAATACAGACCTAAAAATGAAGAGACATCCCAGGCCAAAAGTTATGCACATGGTTTAGCTTAATATCTAAAGGTCAAGTCTACTTTAAAAAGGTCTTGCTGATGGCCACCCTCAGGGTAGGGCAATGAAAGTGCAAACTGCCCTCCTACAAGAGCATTTCACACGAGAAACCATGATTTGATATTGTCACATCAAGTTTCCAAATGCAGATGAGGAAAACAGAGTCAGCAAGGTTAAATAAGCTTCCTAAGGTTACAGAGAGGGGACCCAGCTCCCATTCCCAGAGCTCGATGGACACCACTCTGCTGCTCCCCCATATCATCTGAACAAGCCTGACTTTGGCAGGGAGCCACGGAGCCCCTGAGGATGGTATTGTGTGTCAGTGGGACATGCATCTGTCCCCACCCCCTCTGCTTCTGCTATTTGAGAGGACTCATCTCATACGCAGGTGGCAGGGCGGTCACCACTGTAATACCAGCTTCAGGGGCTCACCTCCCTCTGACCCAGGTAAGTTCAGGGCATTATATGATATAGGATACCACACATGGGTTGGTGTAATACAGTGGGACCCGGTCTAGGCCGGGGTGAGTAGATAGATGATAGTTAGGAATGACTATGGCAAAAATCCCAAAGACTTGTTTTAAGTTATATCTGTAAGTATGTAATAGTATAATTGTAAGTTGAGTTACCAGCACGGATTAGAAATTACTATTGACCAAGCATAGAATTGTGCCAAGGTTAGACTAAGGAAATGGGGGCTGTGGTTCTTCTAAGTGCAGTGGAGGAAAATCCATCAATAACAAGTATAAAGTACTATACTTCTCTTAATCCATATAAATAGTCAGTAGTTACAGATACATGTGCATTTTTCCTTTCATTGAACACATCAGACAGGTTGGTTTAGGAAGGTGTGATGGTTAATTTTATGCATCAGCTTGACTGGATTAAAGGATATCTAGATATCTGGTAGAGCATTATTTCTGGGTGCATCTGTGAGTGTATTTCTGGAGGAGATTGGAGGGCGAGTTGGTGGACTGAGTTGGGAAGGTCTGCCCTCAACGTAAGCAGGTGCTGTCCAATCTTCTGGAGTCCCAAATAGAACAAAAAGGTGGAGGAAAGGTGAATTTGTGCTTTCTCTCTCCTAGAACTGAGGCACCATCTTCTGCTGCCTTGGACGTCAGATCTCCAGGTTCTGGGGCCTTTGTACTCAAGAATGTGTACCAGCAGCCCCTGCCGCAGGTTCTCAGGCCTTTGACCTCAAACTTCAAGTTACACCACTGGCTTCTCTGGTTGTGAGGCTTTTGGACTTGGACTGAGCCATGTTGCCGGCCTCCCTGGGTCTCCAGCCTGCAGATGGCCTGTCGTGGGACTTCTCTGCCTTCATAATCATGTGAGTCAATTCCCTTAATAAATAACATCTCACTTATCTATCTACACATCCTACTGATTCTGCCTCTCTGAAGAACCATTACCAATACTAAAGCTTTCTTCTGTAAGGGACAAATTTTAAGTGAAGATTTGAAGACCAGGGTTGACATATGTGAGAGGAAAGTCACTGGATAAATAGAGAAGCATGCATTTCAAAAATATGGCCTAAAAGTCCTTGGTGAAATGAAATTACCCATTCAATTATCTATATAGGTTACATCCTTTGGATAATTGTCTCTTAGGCATCAAGTGAAGACGGTATGATTGGGCAGATTGCCTGATGAGGGTGAGGTATGTGGGACCAGTGAACCTCACGTGTTTATGGAATAACTCAGTCTTCCCCAAACTTTCCTGATGATGAGAGTTACCATCTGATTCTGACTCAGTGGGTCAGAAGAGCACCTGGGAATGTGGGTTTCAGCAAGTACTTCTGGTGACTCCTAGTATTAGTTTGGGAAAACTTGGATAGAGAACACAGAAACTTTTGAACAGAACTTTGAAAATATTAATGAGCATAAGATCACCTGAATATCTTATTAAATTTCACATTCTGAATATATACGTGTGGGGTGGAACTTGAGGTTCTGTATTTCCTACAGACTCCCAGATGAGGCCTCACCTGGTGCTCTGAAGACGTCACTTTGAAAAGCAAGTATGTAGACCAGAAGTTATAAAGAGGTGGCCCGTGGGCTATATATGGTCAGATGTATTTTGTTTGGCTTTGTATGGTCTTTAATTTTTAAAGTTTTACTGCTGAAAAATTGAAAGTCTTCCCCTTCTAACCATGATGAAATAACTGGTACCAGTTATAACTGGGTTCTCCTGTCATAAACAACTATAAAACTAGACAAAATATGTGATAACTGATTTGGGGCAATAGCAATTAGGTAGCACAAAACCGTGATTCCAGAGAGATTGGAAGCTCATGTGAGGAGTCTTCTGGTCATTCAGTCCTCTGCCTGGGTTGTAATAGTAGCACAATCACAGCAGAGCAAGCTGACATCTGAGCAGAGGCTGGTGAGCTGCCCGAGCTGAGGAGAATGAGGTCAGAGTTTGAGTCACGTCAAGCGGCTGGAATCTGCACAATGGAGCATCAGAGACAGGGAGGTGTGTAGGGGGTTTCCTGCAAGTCCATGACTGAGAACCAGACTGCATGTGCATGAAGAAGATTACCTAGTGCTTACCAGAGTTAAGCTATTGGGAGATTGAAAGTAGAGCAGAGAGACTAAAGCTTTGACAGTGACGGAGGACAGGCAGTGTGGTGGGGCTGGATGCTTGATTTTCAACCTTATTAGAGTGAAGACTTCTCTTGAGCACATGGTTACCATCTCAGGCATCCTTTGAGACACCAGAAAATTGTGCCTAAGGTATAAGAACTATCCTTGAAGGCCGGGCGTGGTGGCTCACGCCTATAATCCCAGCACTTTGGGAGGCCGAGGCAGGTGGACCATGAGGTCAAGAGATCGAGACCAACCTGGTCAACATGGTGAAACCCCGTCTCTACTAAAAATACAAAAATTAGTTGGGCATGGTGGTGTGCCTGTAGTCCCAGCTACTCGAGAGGCTGAGGCAGGAGAATTGCTTGAACCCAGAAGGTGGAGGTTGCGGTGAGCCAAGATCGTGCCATTGCACTCCAGTCTGGGTAACGAGCAAAACTCCGTCTCCAAAAAAAAAAAAAAAAAAATCCTTGATGTGTCTCAACAGAGTCTAAATTAAAGCCCCTAACAAGAACTTCAGGGTAGACAGTTTGCAGTTTAAACCCTGTGATTTCATCACAGCAAAGGAAAAAAAGAGAAGGAAAGGACACCTATAAGGGAATAGGAGGAAATATTTGCAAATATGTGTCTGATAAAAGATTAACATCCAAAATTTTAGAGGAACCCAAACAACTTAACAATAAATACCAAATACCTGATAAAAAATGAGCTAAGGACGTAAATGGACATGTCTCCGAAGAAGACATACAAAGAGCCAACAGGTGTTTGAAAAGGTGCTCAGTGTCTCCAGTCAGCAGGGAAATGCAAACTAAAACCACAATGAGATATCACCTGACACTTGGTTATAATGGCTATTGTCAGAAAAACAAAAGATGACAAATGTTGATCAGGATGTGGAGAAAAGGGGGCTTTTGTACACTGTTGGTGTGAATGTAAATGATACAGCCATTATGGGAAACAATGCAGAGTTTCCTCAAAAAGCTAAAAATAACTAGAAACTAAAATAGACCTGTCCTATGACCCAGCTATCTCACTTCTGGGTATAGATCCAAAGGAAATGAAATCAGTATCTTGAAGAGATATTTGCACCCCTCTGTAGCATTATTCACAATAGCCAAGATATGAAATCAGCCTAAGTGTATGTACGTTGACACATGAATGAATAACAAATATGTGGCCAGGCGAGGTAGCTCAGGCCTGTAATCCGGGCAGTTTGGGAGGCTGAGGTGGGTGGATCACTTGAGACCAGCCTGGCCAACATGTTGAAACCGCGTTTCTACTAAATATACAAAAAAAAAAAAATTAGCCAGGTGTTGTGGTTCATTCCTGTAATCACAGATACTTTGGAGGCTGAGGCATGAGAATCGTTCAAAACCAGGAGTCGGTGGTTGCAGTGAGTGGAAACCGTGCCACTGCACTCTAGCCTGGGCAACAGAGCAAGCTTCTGTCTCAAATTAAAAAAAAAGAAGAAAGAAAGAAAGAAAATGTGACACACACACACGCACACACACACGAGGAAATTCTGTCCTTTGTGACAACATGGATGAACCTGGAGGACATTATGTTAAATGATGTAAGCCAGGTAGAGACAGACAGGCAAAAAACAGACAGTATTTAGGTTCCACATACATCTCACTTGTATATGGAACCCAAAACAGTTGAGCTAATAGAAACAGAGAGTAAAATAGTGACTGTCAGGGGCTGGGGATAAATAAGTTATGGAGAGCTAAGGTACAGCATGGTGACAATAGGAAATTAATCTGTATCAGATACTTGAAATTTGCTAAGAGAATTAATCTTAGGTGTTTTCACCACACACAAAAAAATTTAACTGTGCAAGATGAAGGATATGTTAATTAGTTTGATTGTGACAATCATTTCATGATAAATACATGTCTCAAAATATCACATTGTATACCTTAAATATATGTAATTTTTATTTGTAACATATCCCACAGTAAAGCTGGAAAAACATAAAATAATTGAATTTATTATTTAAAAAAATCTTCCCATACGAGAAATGTTGTGATAAGTTCATGTTGTGATGAGTTCACCAATGAATGCTATCACAGATTTACAAAAGCAGTGACATCAATATTACACAGACATTTTCCAAAAATGTAGGAGAGACTGCTTCCTAATATATGTTATTAGTCCAGCATAATCCTGATATCAAAAATTGCCAATGCCATTAGAAGGAAAGGAATTGACAGGTCAATATCTCTTGTGAACACACAAACCAAAATTCTCAACAAAATATAAGCCAGATGAATCCAGCACTATATGAAAACTGCATTTTAGTATTGCAAAGATGTTTCAACATGGAAAAATTAATCAAAGCAATTTCACACATTATAGAATAAAGCAGAAAAATCATATAATAATCTCGTAGATGCAGCAAAAGAGTTTGATGAAATCCAAACTCATTCATGATGAAAAAAACTCAGCAAATTGCAAATAGAAGGAAACTTTCTCAACCTGATCATGGGCATCTATGGAAATCATACAGCAACCAGCATTGTTAATGGTTAAAGCCTGAATGCTTTTCCCCAAGACTGCGAATAAGACAAAGATCATCAGTCTCGTTACTTCCCTTAAATACTGTACTAGATGTCCTAGCCAATGCCATAAGGCAAAATAAATAAACAAATGAATTTTCAAAATGACAGAGGAAATAAAAAGGAGGAAATAAAAAGGTATTACCAAGTGTTGTGATTATCTGTACAGAAAATCCTAAGGATTTTGTAAAAAACTACTAGATCTAAAAATGAATTTAGCGAGGTCACAGAATACAAGATGAATATATGAAGTTAATTATTGTGAACAACAAATAGTTTAGAAAATAAAGTTTAAAAATGAGTTGGGAGTAAATTTGTTGAAAGCTGTGCAGGATTTCTACATGGAAAGCTATAAAACATTTCTGAAAGAAACTAAGGAAGATCTCAGTTAACTGAAAGTTATGTCCTATTAGTGGATGGGACGACTAGATGGCATTAAGATGTTCTTTGTTCCAAATTGATGTATAGATTTAATGACATTCCAAACAAAATCTCAGTAGGCTTTTTTTTTTTTTTTTTTGTAGGAATTAACAAAGTTACCCTAACCTGATCTAAAAATGCAAAAGACCTAACATAGCTGAAACAAGATCTAAAAAGAACAAAATCGGTGGACTCACGCTTCCTGATTTCTGTGGTGCTACAAAAACTAGGTATCTGTGTAGAAAAAAATGAACTCAATCCTTCACTCACGTTGTTTTCAAGAATTAGTTTGAAATGAGTCATAGATTTGAGAATGCCTTCCACTGTAAAACTTCTAGGAGATAGCATAGGAGAAAAACTTTGCAATTTAAGGATAGACAGATATTTCTAGGGACACCGAAAGCACTAACTAAAGAAGAATAATGACCAATTGCACGTCATCAAATTAAAATTGTTTTCCCTGCTGAAGACATTGACAAGAAAAAGAAATAACAAACCGCTGACTGGAAGAGAGTATTTGCAATGCTCATATCTGGCAAAGACTTGTATCCAGAGTATACAAAGTTGTCTAATGATAGAAGGCAAACAACTAATAAATAAGAGGAGTTCTGAATAGGCATTTCACAAAAGAAGATACACAATTGGCCAGTGAGCAAATAAAATGATGCTCAATGCCATTGGCTATTAGGAAAATGCAGATTAAAATGGGACACCATTTTATATCGAAATGACTAAAATTATGACTAAAATGACTAAAAGACTAAAATTAAACAGACCAAGCATTGGTAAGGATGTTGAGCAACTGGAACTTTCATATATTACTGGTAAGGGGAGGGAGTGTAAAATGGCAAAATCACTTTTGAAAACTGTCTGGCAGCTTTATGGAAAGTTAAGCATACACTCACCAAATGACTCAGCAACTCCATTCCTCTGTTTTTGCCCAAGAGAAATGAAAACATATGTCCATAAAGAGACTGGTCCAGGAATGTTCCTAGCAGCTTTATTCATAATAGTTTTTAAGTCTGGAAAGAACTCAAATGACCACCAACTGGAAATGAATCAACCACTATAATACATTTAGACCACGGAATACTACTCAGCCATAAAAAGGAACAAATGCTGGATAATGCATGGATGAATCTCACAGGCATGCTAAGCGAAAGAAACAGGACAGGAAACAAATACATTCTGTATGATTCAATTTGTATTAAGTTCCAATTATATTAAAACAGAAAAAAAAAAAAACATATGTGTAGAGACAGGAACGAGACCAGCAGTAACTGGAACAGAGGGTGGGATGGAGGATATTGACTTCAAGAGGCAAGAGGAAGCTTTCTGGAAAGATGGAAACATTCTATACCTTGATCAGGGTGATGGTTGCACGAGTGTGTAATACTTTGGTCCAATGCCATTGACCTGTACATTTAAAGTGTGTGTAATTTGCTCTTTTAAACTAAACCTACACAATATTGATTTTTAAAATAAGGCATTTAAAATCAACATTTGAATTTCAGGATTGCCTTGGAAAGCCACACGTGGGAATACTGGGCAAGTAATCCTACCCGACCACAAGCCAGGTGGAGCTGAGCTACGGCCACCCTGTTCAGACAGGACCAGCCTCTCACCAGGCTCTCCACACCCTCCCTTTTCATTCATTTATACTACCTGTCAGATCACTGCTTGTTGGCCTCTGCTCTTTAAAAAGTGTTCGTTTATTCATTGATTTTTTTTTTTTCAACCAGCAATTACTCATCAAACACATCCTCAATTCTCTGGACTGGCTATTTCTTCTACGTGAGAGCAATCCCCTCTTCATTTGAACAATAAGGTTGGAGAGAACCCACAACATTCTTGGAGAATGCTGTGGCATCTTACAGGTGCTCCCCAAGTTTTAGCTGGCTCTAGCTCAGTGGCAGGAGGCAACCTGCTTTGGCTCTCTTGGAATAAGGGAGAGAAGCCAAGAAGGAGATGTCATTTCCCATTATTCTGATCATCTCTGACTCGTAAACCTTTTCCCCAAGACCAGCTCTAGGGCGGAGGATCCTGTGACTGAGGGAGCATTACAGAGACCCAATCAGGGCATATACGATCCAGAATTTAAAAAAAGTGGGATTTTGTAAAATGGATCATGATTGTATGGCTTTGGTGGTATAAATCAGTCAGTTGTAGCTAAAGTGTGAAGTGAATGCCCTTAAATCAAAACATTTTCCTTAGGAATTCCTGGGCACAACTTATGAAGCTGTATAGGGTCTGTGAGCTCTTGTTGGAGCTATGTAAATCCATTTCCTGCCCTATAAAGCAGCTGAATGTTTTAACTAAATCTAATTCTTAAAATAATGATTTCTGAATCAAAACTTTGCTGGGAAGATTTACAGGCAAGTTTTATAAATCAGAGGCAAGATATATAACTCAGATAGTGAGAAGTACAGATTTATAAATCCAACTTGTAAATCAGGAGAAAAAAACATCATGTTTTACACTAAATAATATTTTTACAAATGGCACCTCATACATCATGCAATTGCTACAAATCTTTCACAGTGGAGTCAGGCTACATAATACGAGCCTGAATCACAAAGGAAATTGAGGCCTGGGTGGTGAAGTCAGGATCAGGGCATGTGGTTCTGGAAAAATGCTCCTGTAAGCATCTAATCAATGTAGACCAGCCAGGGGCTCTGACATTAGACTCAGATATGTTCATAATTCCCCTTGGTCTCCTGCAAGCTGAAAGTGTGGGAGAATCACATCACCACCCCACCATCTGGGTCTCAGTTTACTTTCTCTGTGACTCCCAGGCAATAGTCTCTTTGTCAACGGATTTTTGTGAGCTTTAAATGAGATAATATCTGTACAGCCCTTAGCTTGGGGTCTGGGAAATACCAAGTGCTTAATAAATGTCAGTTTGCTATTAATATATTAATGATAATATATTAATCATATGCATTATTATTGTGATCATCCTCATTATTATTTTTAGTCCATATCACTTTTCCATTCCATGATTCATAAAAGAAACAGTGATGGGGCCAGGCGCAGTGGCTCAAGCCTGTAATCCCAGCACTTTGGGAGGCCGAGGTGGGCGGATCACAAGGTCAAGAGATAAAGACCATCCCATCCAACATGGTGAAACCCCATCTCTACTAAAAATACAAAAATTAGCTGGGCGTGGTGGTGTGTGCCTGTAGTCCCAGCTACTTGGGAGGCTGAGGCAGGAGAATTGCTTGAACCTGGGAGGTGGAGGTTGCAGTGAGCCAAGATTGTGCCACTGCACTCCAGCCTGGCACCTGGAGATAGAGTGAGACTCTGTCTCAAAAAAAAAAGAAAGAAAGAAAGAAAGAAAGAAACAGTGATGGGAAGAAGTGATGTGGCTGCTGACTTCTAGGACAGTCAGTGGCCCTGAGAGGTGGGTGATCCTCTCCTAGCTCAGCTGCATTTACATCTGACCACTTTTCTTAGCAATTCCCCAATTTTTGGCTGTAAGAATTTCCCCAAAAATCTTCCTGAAGACCAATTTTTGAGACCTGACTTCTTTGCAGAATTTAAACAAAAGTTAATGTTTTTAAGAATCTTGTCACAAAAAGTAATGCATTTTTATTCCAGAACATTTGAGGAATAATGAAAATCACCAATACTTTTGCCACCCAGAGATAATCACTGATAACTTTTTGGCTATCCTCTTAAAGTCTTTTTCCATGCATATATTTACATACATACATTTTCTAAAAACAAAAAAAATGGGATCACATTGTACAGATGGGTTTGCAACTTTTTTCTTCATTTAACTATGTATTGTGAACCTTTTCCAAGTCACTAAATAATTCTCAGTATGATTTTTTTTATGACCTTGGATTATAATGCACCATACTTTATTTAAGCAGCTCTATATTTTCAGACGTTTATTTTGTTTTTAATTTTTTGCTTTTATAAACAACCTTCCAGGGAACATTTTTAAATAAATTTCTTCAGTTATTTATGATTATTTTCTGAGGATAAATTCCTAGAAGAAGAATTGCTGTGTAAATGAACTATGCATATTTTTAAGAATTTTGCCAAGTTACCCTCTAGAAGGATTGTATAGCTTTAGGTTCATCCTAGCAGTCTGTGGGTGCCCATTTCCCCAGACTCTACGTAATCTTTTCTTTTTTAGAAAATGTCAGTGTAATAGCTGAAAAGTTGTGTTTCACTATTGTTTCAGTTTGCATGTCTTTGACAGCTTGCAAATTTAAACACTTTTCATATTTTTGCTGTTAGTACTTCCTTTGTGAATTTTCTAATCATGTCTGTTGTCCACATTGACATTTCAGAGACTTAAGAATAAAAACCGTTTGTTACATACATTGCACGTGTCTTTTTCCTGTTTCCTGTTTGCTCTTAGACATAGCCATGGCAGAATATTTGAATTTACATGTGATCAATTTCATCAATATGTGACTTTATGGTAATACACTACGTAAAAGATTTTTCCATTACAAGATCAGATAAACACACACCTATGTTTCCTTCCAGTTCATTGTATATGTATTTTTAAATTTATAATCCACTTGAAATTTATTTTAGGATGTGGTGTGAAGCAGTGATGAATCAATTTATCTTTAGTGTTTCACAGTTGTCCCCGCATCATTTCCCCCAGAGACTTGAAAAAGCTCTCCTATTACGGAATAGATTCTTAATGTTCTTTCTACCTGCCCATCCTTGATCCAATAACACTCTATTTTAATTGTTGTAGTTTTAGAATCTCTCTTAATGTCTGTGCAAATGTTTCTAATCTTTCTGTTTCATCAAACTTGGATTATTTTATTCATTTATTCTTCCAGACAACATTTAGAATCATTTTGTCAAGTTTCAAAGAAAATGTTATTAAAATTTGGATTGGAATTGTAATGGACTTATACATAAATTAAGGCAATGGCCCCCTTACAACGTTTAGTCTTCTCTTTCAGGAACATGCACGTACCCCTCTGATTTTACCCTTCTCGTATTTCCTTCTGTAAAACTCGTTTCTAAAACCACTGGGTCAGGACAGCAGCCCAGTCAGGTGGGACTAATGTTACTGGACTCAGTCAAATTTGGAACCCACAGGTCTGTTTTGAGGAAGGAGGAGAGAGGTTAGATCTAAGATTAGAGGGGCGATGTAGTGCATGCCTCTCCTTTGAGAACACTCGCTTCCAGGAAGGTTCTGGAGGAAACTTCAAATACCAGGGGCTACAAATGACTCTGTAGTCACTGACCCATGTACAGTGCTTCTGTGCAGGCTCTGCTTAGCATCCTGGCAGCATCGATAGAGATTTTAATTTAAAATCTGAACACCACTCTGCAATCTGCTCATGGGAAGGTACTAGTAAACTTCAGTGTTCAAATATCCCAGCTCAAGGAAAAAAGTTTGACCCTAAGCTTCTGATTGAAACAAAATAAAGCAAATAATGATTGAAAAATAAGACATATGTTCAAATATATATATATTTGAGATGGTCTCACTTGCTCACCCAAGCTGGAGTGCAGTGGCATGATCTTAACTCACCACAACCTCCACCTCTGGGGCTCATGTGATCCTCCCTCCTTGGCCTCTGAAGTACCTGGGACTGCAGGCACTCACCAACATGCCTGGCTAAATTTTGTAATTTTTGTAGAGATAAGGTTTCATCATGTTGCCCAGGCTGGTCTGGAACTCCTGGGCTCAAGCAGTCTGACCACCTTGGCCTCCCAAGGTGGTTACAGGCATGAGCCACCACACCCAGCTTCAAATAAAACTTTTATTGGTGAATTCAAGAATTTCAGGAGCTTCAGTAATGCCTACTTACTTACT
The DNA here is from genome assembly GCA_031835075.1 of Saguinus oedipus. Taxonomy (NCBI): domain Eukaryota; kingdom Metazoa; phylum Chordata; class Mammalia; order Primates; family Cebidae; genus Saguinus; species Saguinus oedipus. The sequence continues at coordinate 35,595,954 of CM063187.1, read as the reverse complement.
TGGCAATGCTCCCTCTACTCTCCTTCCAGCTCCCCACTGAAGCATGGCCTTGTGTACCGTGAGCAGATCTGAAGTTTAAGAAGATAACTCTAGATGTTCCATGAAGAATGTTGGGAGTGAGAGTGGCTATGGGAAGACCCATGGGAGGCTGTTAAGTTGCCCATCTTACAGGTGAGATGATGGTTTTATAGACTTGTTGGGGGACCGTGCTGCTGGAGGGAAGGAACCAGAGTTTACGCATTTGTTGGTGATTAAAAAACAAACAAACAAAAATCAGTAAGATTTGATGATGGCACTAGAGAAGTGAAGATGTCCAAGGTGATTCCAAGATTTCTGGCCAAAGAAACTGGATGGTTGCTGAGATTTGAAGGGTGGAGTGGGAATAGATTTGGGGACAGCAGCGATAGGACTGCCCGGAGCTGAATTTAGGCATGCCTGTGTAGATCCTGGCTGTCTTGTTGTTAAGTGAGAGAAACCTACCTCTAACTCTACTGAGTAAAAATGAAGAGTTTTAGGGTACACAATAGAAAGCCCATGGGTGGATCAGGCTTCCAGCCTGGGTGTTTAACAATGGCTTGGGAATCTCTCTCTTTTTCCCTCCCATCCTCCCTTTTCCCCCACTTCTGTTCCTGTAAGCTGTGCTTTCTCTGTGCTGCCTTCATCCTCTAGCAGGCTCTCTCTAAATTTGGTGACAGAATTGGCCCAGTCTACTCAGTCTTCTATTCTATTCTACCAGCATAGCAATCCCAGTGAGAAAACAGGGTTTCTTTTTTTTCCCCTCTCCTCAAATTGTGTCAGCAAAATATGTTGGGTGTGAATGGTCTTGACCTACTTTTGACTCAATATCTCTCTTTATACCAATCTGATTCTGAGTAGATCAGTCATATGACCAGACCACTTTGAAAAGGTATCTGGGCTGGGTGCAGTGGCTCATGCCTATAATCCCAGAACTTTGGGAGGCTGAGATGGGCAAGTTGCTTGTGGTCAGGAGTTCGAGACCAGTCTGAGCAACATAGTGAAACCCCATATCTACTAAAAATACAAAAAGTTATCCAGGCGTGGTGGGAAATACCTGTAGTCCCAACTACTTGAGATGCTGAGGCAGGAGAATGACTTGAACCTGGAAGGCCAAGGGTTCAGTGAGCTGAGATGGCATCACTGCACTCCAGCCTGGGTGGCAAAGAGAAATTTTATCTGGACTAAAAAGAAGAAAGAAAAGAAAAAGAATAAAAAGAAAAGGTATCTGCAAGGGATAGTTCTTTAAAAGCAAAAAGTGAAATAGAAATAAGGAAGTAAATAGATTAGGCAGACAAATCACAGATGCCTATATCTGCTAATATATGTGACCTTAAAATGTATTGTCTAAGATGCTTTTGAGTCTGCAAGGGATGCTGTGACTACTTATTCCAGGACACCACATGTAAATAGAGACTTCCCAGAACAAAAGAAGACATAGGGACCCCTTACCCACAGGGTGTTCGAGTGGAGATGTTGACTAGTGGTTGATGTTCAGATGGAGGGTGAGAATGGAATATAGGATTTAGAACTGTTAGCAGGGAAGTTCTGATGGAATGGTCTATTAGTGCATTTTCATGCTGCTGATAATGGCATACCTGAGACTGGGTAATGTATAAACAAAAAGAAGTTTAATGGATTCACAGTTCCACGTGGCTGGGGAGGCCTCACCAACATGGTGGAAGGCAAAAGGCACACATTGCATGGTGGCAGGCAAAGAGAGAATGAGAACCAAGGGAAAGAGGAAACCCTTTATGAAACAATCAGATCTTGTGAGACTTATTCACTACCACGAGAGCAGGATGGGGGAAACTGCCCTCCTGATTCAATTATCTCCCACTGGGTCCCTCCCACAACACCTGGAAATTATGGGAGCTATAGTTCAAGATGAGATTTGGGTGGGGACACAGCTAAAGCCCATTGCATGGTACGGAAAGAAGAGGAATTGAAGGAATTGAAAGGAGGTGAGGAATTGGGGACAGCATATGGACACACCGCTTTTACATCAGATTGGGAAGGGTAAGGAGATAAGACAACAGCAGGAGGAAAATGAGTGAGAGCAAAGAAATGAATTTTAAGAATGGGAGACTAGTGGAAATTGTAAGCAAAGGAACAGATATCTGTTGATGGAAGGCCTGAGAAGGCAGCAGGGGAAAGGCCCCTTAGGAAGGAGAAGGGAGAATTCACCTTTGTAGCCAGAGGAAGCTGGGGGAGGATGGGCAGGTGCAGCTGGGCCGATAGATTCTGTCATGCAAGAAAAAGATGCTCCTGCTCCTGTATGATGGCTTCTCATTTTTCCATAAAGTACAAGCCAAGGTTGGGGTTTGAGGCCATAAGATGGTTTAAACATGTACTGTGGCAAAAGGGTTGGTGAATGAAATACACCAAGACTGTTAGTGTGGCAGGCGGACATGTCTGTGGCAATGAGGGCCACCTAGAGAACAGCCATGTCTCTGGCAAGGCTGGAGGATACATATTCAGCTCATCCCCCTAGTCTTGTTTGCAGACCACTCCTTTCACTCCCCAGGACTTCAAAGAGATTGTCATGTCTCCACTGTCTGAGGCTGACTCTGGGGCCAGGCTCCCTATAATGCAATTTAGGATGCTCAAATGGTCATGCTCTGTGGGTACCCGAAGTAAGACGGCCCCACTTCTAAATGAATGGCAGCATTTGGATGAAGGAAAAATATTTTTAATGCCCCCTTTTCCATTTTAGGAGGTTGCTGAAGTCAGGGTGTAGTGGAATTTTTCATAATTCACAGGTCTGGCCTCCTCTTCTGCAGAGGTCTCCAGCCAGCCGGTTGCAGTGTTCAGAAGCTGCTGCTGGGTGCTGCAGTGAAGCAGGGTCCCTGGGGCTTTTAGGCTGTACGTAAAAACTAAAGCCTTTGTGTGTTCATCCTGGCTGGTAATTTTCCGTTTAAGAAATTTACATTAGACTTTGTCACTTCCAGTCCTTGAGCACAATATCTTTTCTTGATAGGAAGCTGGTGAATCAAATAAAGTTTTTAAATGAAAATATTATGAAAGAAAATTTTAGTGGATTCTCCTTCTTTCATTGTTTTTAATTTTTTCTAGCATCAAGATAAAAGGATTTCTCTTTGGTACACAAACTACTCACTGGGCCTGCTGAATAGCAATGATGTGATTTAATATCTGGAGTGTTCTCCAGCCCTAAGACCAGAGAGTTAGAATTGGAGGTAGCATTGACCCACCACATCTGGCTTCTATAAGGGCCTGTCCCATCTGCAGAGACCTGCATGACTAATACATAAGAGATTATGTCCTGGGAGACAGGGATGGAGACATCGTTGGAGTGGTTGTCTTCACAGCAAACGTCACTTGAAATTTCCCTTTTCCCCCTTCAGAATACCAACGTGATTATGCATTGAGCTGTTGCTATTTACAGATATCATAGCACAGAGAGCATTACACAGCCAATGACACAGAATTACAACCATCTAGACATATGGTTTGGATAAACAAAGCACAAAGCACAAATTAACCATGGTTGACTATATCTCCCGCTCTCTACTCCCCAGGGAGGGACTTGAGTGAAACTCCCAGTTGGAGAAAGCAATACATATCAGAAAGTAGAGTACATACAGCATGCTTTAGACAAATGCTAACCCTTATTTAATGCTTTTCTTGGTGCCAGAACACAATGGCACCAACCTGTCTAGCGAAAGTTATATCTCTGTGCCAGTTTCCTGTAAATAGTAACCGTACTCCTACCGGATTCCATGCCTGTCTGTTCCCAGGCCAAAGAATGCCTTTCATTTTTCATCACCTTGCTTCTGCTTCCTGTGTGCAAAGGCCTGGTTGCTGCGTGCATCTGGATGTTAGAGCTGGATGGAGTTGTACACAAGTAGCCTCCTCTGAATAAACAACCTTAAACTTCCACTGAGGTCCTTCCCCTCACTGAGTGACCCATGCTAGTCTATAGGGAAGAGCCCTATCACCCCCACACCCTCTCCAGCTAGGACAGGCAAGGCCTGAGCTCATCCAACCCCATGGGTGCCATTAGGAGTGGGCGGATTCTATTTGCTGGCAGTCAGCATTCCCCCCACTTCCCATATTTTATTTTCCATGAGAAATTCTTCCAGGACAGGAAACTTTCTGTGTGAGGTCCTTGGCCCCATCACTGACACACGAACCTTATAAACTTTGTTTGACAATAAAGAATATAATATTTGCTTTTCATAATACATGTGCATCGCTTTCCAAAGGAGAGAGCAAAATAAATAAATAACTGGAGTGAAAGGCTTCTACTTGGCTTGAACATTTGCACTGGAGTTTTTCAAAAGGAAAAAAAAATCCACAGAACAGTTAGCTAAATATATACCTACTTTTTTTTTTCTTGTCTTTGGTGACTTTTCAGATGTACATTATGTATTTAATTATCTCTCTCTCTCTCTCTCTCTCTCTCTCTCTCTCTCTCTCTCTCTCACACACACACACACACAAACACACATGTGCACACACATTAAATAAGAACTAAAATTAGATTCCATCATTCATGGGCTTACCCGGGAGAAGGTATACATATGTGGCTTCACAAATACAGAGGGCTCTACAGTGTCAGATAACTCTTAAAGACTTAATATTTTACGGGTTGATAAACCTTTGTTTCTTACTGTTTTATTAGCTGACCCTAATATTTTAAGTGTACACCAAAACAAATTCTGCTCCACGAGATGTGCAGAGGAAAAATCTACAGGCTCAGATGTCCAAGAGAAACAGGGCTTCCATCAGTGTGACAGGGACATTGAATCTGTAATGCCCTCTCAACAGAAATCCCAGCCGCTGACCTCCTGAGCAGCATGGTCATCTTGAGTCAGGGGACTTGTGTGAGATCTACTCAAGTGGCCTTGATGGCTTTCTTCTTGTGAAGGTTGGACAGGCAGCGGGAGACTCCCTGACCCCACATGGGTATTATTGACATGTCTCCTTGCTGTCATTTTCACATCTCATTTCTAACCCTCTGAAGTGAATAAGGAAGACTACTGAATCACTATCTGTCATGTTTATATGGTCAAATGGAAATGGAGAAGGACAGGAGATGAGATTCCCAGGGCAAAGCTAATGGACTTACCAAGCCCACTTACCTGGATTTAATAATTCAAATTAACTCCATTCAATTCAGCCAATATTTTCTGAGTACCTCCTATGAAGGAGGTCTCTGTGTTAACCCTCGTAGAAGATACAGAAAAGGATCTGAAACTCTAGTCCAGAGGGGGAGATATTTAAGGGTAAAATACTCCTGAGAGCATGGCAGCTGAAGAGGGACAGGAGGTCTAAAGGAAGGAGGAATCAATTCTGATTAGCACCAGGGAACAGTAAGATGGATGGGAACCTTGACTTTACTCCAAAGACTTTGAAAGTTTTTCCAAGTCTAGGAAGGTTATGAAGTGTGTACCAAGTCTCAGTCCTATTCATCGCTTTTCATCTCAAGAGTCAAGTGAAAATATCTTCAAGCATATTGAAAACAACATCTGGTCATATGCGTTTGACTGAACCCATTCCCATTGTGGACTCCAACATATACTAGATGTGTTTCATCTTGCTTCTATGTAAAACAGATTCTACTAGCCCATAAAGAGGGATTTTGCATTTAGTCTTCTGTGACGTTCATTAGTAACATGTTCCATATGCACTTACAGATGTACATTCTATAAATTGGAATTCTTACAGTCTAGCTATAGATGAAGAAAATTCATGGGAAATCTCTATGAGGCTCAAAGAATGGATGGGAAGGGTAAAGACCCAGTCTATTTTAGACTGCAGCCAAGGTGTAGCTGGGGTCCAGGCAAACTCGACCGTGTGCACTGTCAGGGGAACATAAGCTCCAACCACTTTCTGACCTCACGTTGCTGTATTCCAGATTCTAACTCCTGGAGGAGAAGGGAGGCTGATTACAGAAGTCCCATTCTTGACATCCTGGCTTGCAGTCTTACAGGACTCAGGACAGAGGGTGAGGTACACCTTTCACCTTTCAGAAGGACATTAGGATGCCATGACTGAAAGTAAGGTGAAGGGGTTCTGAGTCACCACGCCACTAGGAAGTCCACCATAGTTAGTGGGCTGGATACCACATTAATGCTAAAATAATAAAGTCATGGACACTGAAGCCCAGCGACAGACCACCATTTAGTGTTAAGGAGTAGACATGTAAATGACTCACCACCAAACGTGGAAGAAGAGAAAGCATTATGGGAGAGGGCAGGTGAAGGAGGAGCTCCAAGGGAGATTGGAGGAGAGACAGTGGTTTCTATGCAACGTGCCCAGCTAAGCTTAGGATGATGTTGTGGTGATGTTGTAGAGGGAATGTGGAGTGTACCTAACAACCCTGGACACATGGCTTAGGCCAGGAGTGGATTTAGGTCAGCCACCAGTTTGACATAAGGAGAACTCCACATCCATGTTGAAGTTATAATATCAGTTTTTTGTTGATTTTGATTTGAAGACACTCCACTACCCATTCCTTGATACTCCTGTGTCTCAGAAAACTGTTTTTCAAAGTATATATATAATTGCACTCATACACATGAACATACCTGTTGGAAACCCTGGCTTAAATTGGCTTTCTATCCACCACCAAAAGAATTCAGCATCCTTTTCTGAGTTTTCATTGCATCTTACCCTCTAAAGCTAAACCTGCTATGTTAAATTAAAATTATCTTTTGCAGATAATGTCTTGTCCATCCTCACATCCCCTGTGCCTGGCATAGTACCTGATACCAAGTAGGCATGTGACAGATGTTGGGTGAATATACATAGTTGAGTATACACATCTCTGATCTTAGTCTTGTTACTGCTGGTGATAATAAACATTTGCAATTAAGCATTTTAACTAGTTTAGCATCTATGCTGTTCTTGTCAAATCTACTCTTGGTGGATTTGCCTGTTGCTTTCTGTTGTTGCCTCAAAACATAGTGGTGCATATTTCAGCCTTCATTGAAATTTCAGTCCTGGAATCATAAACGTAGCTCTGTGCTCACCAAAATCTGTTCCATCATCTTTCTGGTTACACAGCTAGACTACATTTCCCAGCCTCCTTTGCGGTGAGGTGTGGCCATGTGACTGGGTGTTAGCCAGTGGAAAGGAAAAGGAAGTGAAGTGCGCCACTTCTCGGACTGGCCCTTCAAAAATCTACCCTGTGATCATCCTTCCTTACCTGCAGGCTCAATAATCATGTGTGGGTATTTAAATTTGAATTAATTTAAATGAGCTAAAAATGGGAGACAAAGAAATATTGCAGTCCCATGTACTTATGATTTCTTCCCTTTACCAACCCAATGAAATAAAAATAAAATGTGAAATTGAAGTTAGATGAGACCCAAAATACATAGAGAGACAAGAGGCAGGGAGAGACCTCATCTGACTTACAACCTGTCGTCCTTCACTTATTCATCTCTTTATCTTTCTCCTGCAAGTCTCCCATACCATCATGGGACAACTTTTGTATGACAGATAACTGGGCTTCGATCTTGCCTTTGGCATTTCCTTGCTATGTGATTATTGTGTTTTAATTTAGTGTTTCCAGGCTCCTGTTCCTTCCTCTTAATGTTGCAGCTGATGCTTCTCACTTCAGTAATCAGTTTGACAAAAATAACATATATCAGTGGAATGGTTATGGTTTCTTTTAAACCTGTTTCTCCATGTTTATTACATACAGATATCCAGTTGTTCTACCACTGTTTGTTGAAAACGATTTTCTCCCACCATCCATGGCAAGGTAACTTCTGCTGTGTTGAGCCATTGGCAAGGTAAATGGATATTGGGAGAAATAATCTTCAACTGATCTTTTTCCAAGAGATCAAATAAAGACTATTGATCAAATTGATCAAATAATCTATTTGATCAGCTAATCTTTCCCAAGATCAATTGAATATATATATTTAGAATGTAATAGAATTCCATATATATATTTAATTACATACATATACACATTCCAGATATATTCAGTATATATTTTAAATGTACATTATATATATGCACACACACACACACACACACACATATATATTCACTCTGGAGTCTCTATTCTGTTTCATTGAGCCAGTAGACTATTTGTATGCTAATAGAACTGTCTTAGTTACTTTCCCTAATTTAAATGCTATAAAATAAGTCCTGAAATGAGATAATAAAATTTCTTCAATTTTTTTTTTAAGTTAAATAAAATTAAAAATTTGGTTCTACCATTGCACAAGCCACATTTCAAGTGCTCCATAGTCTTTAGTGGCTACTGTACTGGACAAGGAAGTATAGAACATTTCCATCACCTTAGAATGTTCTACTGGTAGGACTTCTGTAGAAGAGGGTAAAATCATAACAGAGAGAGAAGCTAAGTCCCTGAACAGTGCTTGAAGCAAACATCTCACCACCGTCATTACCACTGATTGGACTTGATAAGAAAAATAAACTTGTGCTGTGTTGAGCCCCTTGGATTTAGGGGTTTATTTATTCACACTAGCTGCTGATTCATTCTCTGATACAGAGGTCATAGGTTAAGATACGGAATCATTTTGTTCACCTGTCTCTCCATAGGCAGTGAAAACAAGCTCCACTTGGAGAAGCGTCTTGCCTGAGAGCAGAGAACTAATGAATTTCTGAGGTCCGATCCAGAAACACTGATTGTATAAGTATAGTGAAAGCATAAAGCCCTTACTGTCAGCTTTGAAGAACTTTCCTTAAGCCTTTAGAGCCTGGAGATAGGACATCTTACTCTGTGATACAGCCTTACTAATGCACGGGTACAAACGTGCATCTACAGAATCTCCTGCAAGTAAGAATCTCCTGACATTTGCATTGTGGCAAAGACTGTAAAATTAATAGAAAAATTAGCAATGTTGCCAGATTACAATCCCACTACGTCAGAGCACGGGGAATGAAATTCCCACCTTATTATTTTCATAATATAAAGCATTATTATTATATGCTTTATATATAATATATAGAATTATTATTCTATTACATTTTTTTTTCATAATGTAAAGCAAATTATAAAGGGTTAAGTTAGAATCATATAGCATGTAGCCCTTTCACACTGGCTTCCCCCACCCCAATTAGTAATATACATTTAAGTTTTCTCCAGGCCTTTTTATGGCTGATGGTTCATTTCTTTTCAGCTCTGAACAGTATTCCATGGTCTGGATGAGCCAGTTTATTTTTCCATTGAACTACTGAAAGATCACTTGGTTGCTTTCAAGTTTTGACAATTATTAATAAACCTCTTATACATATTCATGTGTGAGTTTTTATGTAGACATAAGTGTTCCACTCCTTTGGGTATACCTAGGAGTGAGATTGCAGGATGGCACAGTAAGAGTATAGTTTTTTTTTTTTTTTTTTGAGACAGAGTTTTGCTCTTGTTACCCAGGCTGGAGTGCAATGGCGCGATCTTGGCTCACCACAACCTCCGCCTCCTGGGTTCAGGCAATTCTCCTGCCTCAGCCTCCCAAGTAGCTGGGACTACAGGCGCGCGCCACCATGCCCAGCTAATTTTTGTATTTTTAGTAGAGACAGAGTTTCACCTTGTTGACCAGGATGGTCTCGATCTCTTGACCTCGTGATCCACCCACCTTGGCCTCCCAAAGTGCTGGGATTATAGGTGTGAGCCACCGCGCCTGGCCAAGAGTATATTTAGTTTTATAAGAACTCCCCCAAATTGTCTTCCAAAGTGCCTGCTCCATTTTGTATTTCTACCCACAATAAATGAGAGCTCCTGTCACTTCACAGCCCTGCTGGCATTTCGTGGTGTCCGTGATCTCAATTTTGGCCACTCTAATAGATGAGTGGTGGCATCTCAGTGTTGTTCTAAATTGTATTTCCCTAATAACATAAGACATGTGACACCTTTTCATATAGGTATTTGCCATCTCTGTCTACTTTGGTGAAGTATCTGCTAAGGTCTTTGGCCCATTTTTAAATTGGATTTTTTATTCTACTATTGTTGATTTTTAAGTGTTCTTTGTACACTTTGGAGAGCAGGCCTTTATCAGGTAATATCCTTTGCAAATGTTTTTTTCCCAGTCTGTGGCTTGTCTTTTCATTCTCTGGCCAGTGTCTTTCACAGAGCAGAAATTTTTAATTTTAAATAAGTCCAGTTTATCATTTCTTTCCTTCACGGATTGTGCCTTTAGTGTTGGATATAAAAAGTTCTCACCAAACCCTAGGTCATCTAGATTTTCTTCTATGTTATCTTCAAGGAGTTTACTGTTTTGTGTTTTGCATGCTTTACATACTGTATCATTCCACCCGTGTGACATTCTGGGAAAGGCAAAATCGTAAAGATAGTGAAAAGACCAGAGGTTTCCAGGGGTGGAGGGGAGGAAGGGATGACAGGCAGAGTACAGAGGAGTTTTAGGGCAGTAACACTGCTTTGTGGGATTGTATAACGGTGGATACATGTCATGATACATCCATCTAAACTCATAGAATGCTTGAGATTCTATAATGGTGGATACATGTCATTATACATCTATCTAAACTCATAGAATGCATGGGATTGTACAATGGTGGATACGTGTCATTATACATCTATCTAAACTCATAGAATGCATGGGATTGTATAATGGTGGATATGTGTCATTATACATCTATCTAAACTCACAGAATCCTTGGGATTCTATAATGGTGGATACATTTCATTATACATCTATCTAAACTCATAGAATGCATGGGATTGTACAATGGTGGATACGTGTCATTATACATCTAACTAAACTCATAGAATGCATGGGATTGTACAATGGTGGATACATGTCATTATACAGCTATCTAAACTCATAGAATGCATGGGATTCTATAATGGTGGATATGTGTCATTATATATCTATCTAAACTCATAGAATGCATGACACCAAGAGTGAACCCTCATGCAAACCTTGGACTCTGGGTGATGGTGATGTTGTAGTGTAGTTCATCAGTTGTAACAAAAGTACCAGTCTGGTGGGGGCTGTTGATAATGGGGGAGGCTGTGCTTGTGGGACACAGGGGGCACATGGGAAATCTCTGTACCTTCTGCTCAATTTTGCTGCAAACCTAAAAATGCTATAAAATAAAGTCTAATTTTTTTAAAAAAACAGGTAAATTAGATTGACCTTCCCTTTCTTAAAATCCATCCATAACATTTGCTTTGCCCTTGAAATAAATGTTTGTCCTTTGGAAGGGAGTTCTCGCCTTCTATCCTCCAGCCCTCCCCATCTCCTTGACCTCCTCTGCTCCATTTCCCCCTTGTTCACCCAGTCGCCCTGCTCCAGCCCCACTGGATTTCTTTCTGTTCCTTTAAGGTTGCACACGAGTTCCACCTTGGGCATTTGTCCTTGTTGTTCCTCTGCCGAGAACATTCTACCATCAGCTCTCTCTGTCCCTTAATCCCAGCCATGCACACGGAGATTTTTACAGGCTGATGCATCCTGGTCCTTCAGGTCTCCATTCAAAAGCTGCCTCCTGGGCCGGGTGCAGTGGCTTATGCCTGTAGTCCCAGCACTTTGGGAGCACAAGGTGGGAGGATCACCTGAGGTCAGGAGTTCAAGACCAGCCTGGCCAATATGGTGAAACCCCATCTTTACTAAAAATACAAAAATTAGCTGGGCATGGTGGCACGTGTCTGTAGTCCCAGCTACTCAGGAGGCTGAGGCAGGAGAATTGCTTGAGCCCAGGAGGCAGAGATTGCAGTGAGCTGAGATAGCGCCACTGCACTCCAGCCTGGGTGACAGAGGAAGATGCTGTCTCCTGGGAAAGCCTGTCTGATGACCTCAGATGACTCTCGTTCCTCTGCACTACATTGCTGTGTTTCTGTCCCCTTAGCATGACCATTAGGTCCCTCCTCTTGCGGGTAAGTGCTGCCTTCACAACGCTGGGAGCCTTGCTGCTACAGGTCCTACTTGTGCACTCCACTTGGGAAACAGTGGGGACTGGCAGCCCCTGCAAAAGGCCTGAAATGAATTTCTAAAGTATTCTGGCAGAACAGATCATTTTAAATGTTTAAGAATGATTTGGTGACCAGACATATACCATCATAAAGAATGTGAGTTGTTAGTAAATTGCATTGAAAGGCTTTTCTTTGAGAAATTGATTTTCCTCCAAAATTATTAGAATTTTTTTAAGCAAATTGGAAAAATCTACTAGAGATCCCATATATAGAAAAAATTATAACTTTTTTCTTTTCTTTTCATTTTTGAGACTGAGTCTCACTGTGTTGCTCATGCTGGAGTGCAGTGGCAAGACCTCAGCTCACTGCAACCTCTACCTCCTGGGTTCAAGTGATTCTCATGTCTCAACCCTTAACTTCCTGAGTAGCTGGGACTACAGGCATGCACAACCATACCTGGCTAATTTTTGTATTTTTTTTTTTTTGAGACAGAGTTTCGCTCTTGTTACCCAGGCTGGAGTACAATGGCGCTATCTTGGCTCACTGCAACCTCCGCCTCCTGGGTTCAGGCAATTCTCCTGCCTCAGCCTCCTGAGTAGCTGGGATTACAGGCACGCACTACTATGCCCAGCTAACTTTTTGTATTTTTAGTAGAGACAGTGTTTCATCATGTTGACCAGGATGGTCTCGATCTCTTGACCTCGTGACCCACCCGCCTCGGCCTCCCAAAGTGCTGGGATTACAGGCGTGAGCCACTGCTCCCAGCCAATTTTTGTATTTTTAGTAGAGACGGGGTTTCACCATGTTGGTCAGGATGGTCTCAGGCGATCTACCTGCCTCGGCCTCCCAAAGTGCTGGAATTACAGGCGTGAGTAGTTGTATCCGGCCTATGATAACTTTTTGATGTCTTTTGTAAGGGGAATTTATATGCATGTGTATATAGTCATTTCCGTGAGACAATCTTAAGGCAATAAATTTGTGGACCCTTAAGTTAAGAGGGCAGCACCTTGTGTGTGTCACATTATATACTTAAACCTTCAAATATAATTCCTTCAGCACAAAATATTAATTCACTCTAGTTACATAATTGTTTGCACAAACAAAGATGTTTAGATAAGGCTGGCATTCCAAATTTTAACTCAAATTCCAAATTTGAGTTAAATTTCAGTTACCAACTGCAGGTACCACTCTCTCAGATATGGAGATGGTAAATATATAAACCATGATTATTCCAAACCGCTTTCAAGATTATCCACTGAGCTGAGCCCATCATGAATATTTTGCCCACACAGGATTGATTTATTCAAAATAGTGACATCTTTTAATTTAGGATATATATGGAAAAGAGAGAAGGCTATTAGAACCTTTTTATATAAATATTGCTGTTAAGACCAGGCGCAGTGGCTCACATCTGTAATCCCAGCACTTTGGGAGACTGAGGTGAGCGGATCAAAAGGTCAGGAGTTTGAGACCAGCCTGACAAACAGGGTGAAATCCCGTCTCTACTAAAAATACAAAAAAATAGCTGAGTGTGGTGGCACATGCCTGTAATCCCAGCTACTCAGGAGGCTGAGGCAGTAAATCGGTTGAACCCAGGAGGAAGAGGATGCAGTGATCTGAGATCGTGCCACAGCACTTCAGCCTGGGCGAAAGAGTGAGACTCTGTCTCAAGAAAAAAAAATTCTATTAATATAAAAAGTTATTTTATTTTATGGCTAAAACAACACAAATGGGACAAGCTATGGTCAGAGATATAATTTTTAAATCTCACATCTTTACCCTATTTCTGATATTTCTTGTATACACTTATACCATTGATGTTATTTAAGATTACTTTATGGGCTCTATGGACAGATGCTTCTAACTTAATGAGTATGTGTTCATTAAATTCATTTGTATAGTTTACAGTTTGTGACAGATGATTCTGACTTCCCAGTGAGTGACAGCAATTTACCTTTTTGAGTGAATTTATTTAAGTAAAGAACTTGACTTATGTAAGGCCAGTTGCCTCACCGGGAGCTTGGACATGCCCATCCCTCTCCACGCCTGAAAACGACATCACCAGAATCTGCAATCAACACACGCCCACCTCTGCACTCCACACCAGAATCTGCACTCAACACTAACCTCTGCACTCGGCACCTAGCCAGCCATTGGAAAACCCACCAAACTTTAAAAGAAGCCCTGCCCAAACCTGCTCAATAGCATTTTACTCCATCCAGCCTGCTCACTGGAAGTCCCGCCTACCTACCAATAGCAGCTTGCCCCGTCTACTTCCTGTTTCTCCACAGCCAATCAGAATGCCTTCCCTCCCTATAAAACCCCACACCTGAGAGAAGTCAGGTGCTACTTCTCTGGCCCCTTTCTGAGGGTTGACAGAACCTTGCCCAGGGGTTAAATAAGTTGGCATTTAATTTTCTTGTGCTGGCCTCAGTTTTCTCATTTTAAACTCAGCAATAAACCTCACAAGAACAACCCTTACAACTTATATTAAAGAAAAATATGAGTACAGGGTAGTACTGACATAACATGGTGCCACAATTTTGAATGTGGTATGCAAATGACTAATGTTTGGAAAATGCTTTGAACACCTACACTGGAGATGCGTAGCCAACCAACCGAATTTCTTAATTTTTGTACCAATGTTTGGGTACCTGCCAACTTTATAAAAAATTTTATTTTAATCCCCTCCTGCTTTGTTACATTGTTGGCAAAGAGGGAGTGGTCTGTGGATGAGGATGCCTGATTCTTTAGGAAATCAAAACAGGTCTTCAGGTTCCTCACACTTATTCCTGGGATGTGAGACTGATAAGGTTTGGTCAACTCAGGTGCAATGCCTCATCCAGGTGTGAATGTAGCCTTTCCCTGAGCCAAATAACGTCCAAGAATCAAAAACTCTGTTCTTGCTTTTTCAATCCGCTGTGTAATTTCCACTCAGCTTACTTCCCATGGAAGGGACTCAGATATGAGGCAGAGTCATTTCCTGCGCCATACCATCGGCAAAGATGGCTCTTCTAGGCTGGCTCAGGCCCTCTGGCCTCCCAGCTATGAGGTCACACCAGCTGAGAATTCAATGATCTGTCTTAACCACAGTGACTCATGCAGCCTCTGGCTACCCTGTGGCTGGGACCCAGTTCCCCCACAGGAAAACAGTTTAAATGATTACGTGAGTGACAGAGAGTGCACAGAGAGCTTTCAAAGATTTGGAACAACCAACCGGAAGCTCCAAAACTTCCCTGGGTTTCTTCAACCTCATTTGGTGTGAGAATTAGAAGGGCTGATCCCGACGGATGCTCTCTGACCACTGCCAAGACTCCCTGGTTCTTTCTAGCAGGGATGACCTGGCAGCCACGCTCAGCAGAAGTTAACGATTCCAAGTACAGGAAAAAGTAAGAGGTGAGAAATAAAAATTTTAAAAAATACCCCCAGTTTGTCTGCAATTTGAAAATTTTCCTCAAATGCTCAAAGGAAGATAATTGTCTAAACTCACAGGCAGCTCGAGGCTCAGAAGAAAGAGGGTCTGGAGTAAGACTCATTACCCAACCTGCGCCAAGTGCCAGCACACCTCTTCCTTTAATGTAATCTGCTCCTCTCCTCCATTGCATTTTTTTCTTTTAAATAGACTTTATTTCAGGTTTTGGTTCACAGTAGATACAGAGACTTCCCATATACATCCTGTTGCTTACACATACGTGCACAGTCACCCCATTACCAACATCTCCCACCAGGGCGAGACCTTTGCTACAACTGAGGAACCTGCATTGACCCATCATCACCACCCAAAGTACATAACTTAGGTCAGGGTTCACTCTTGATGTTGTGCATTGTCTGGGTCTACAAAAACTTACGAAGACATGGATCCACCATTATGGTATCCTATAGAGTAGTTTCATTGCCCTGAAAGCCTTCTCTGCTCTGCCTATTCATCCCTCCCTCCTTACCCCTGGACATCACTGATCTTTTTACTATTTCCATAGTTTTGCCTTCTCAGAATGTCATATAGTTGAAATTGTACAGTATGTGGCCTTTCCACACTGGCTTCTTTCACTTCGTAATATGCTTTGGAGGTTCTCCCATGTCTTTTCGTGGCTTGATAGCTAATATCTTTATACTGCTGAAAAATATTCCACTGTCTGAGTGTACTACAGTGTATGTATCCATTTGCCGACTGAAGGAGGTCTTGGGTGCTTTCAAGTATTGCCACTTCAGAATAAAGCTGCTATCAGCATCCCTATGCCTTTTGTGAGGCATACATTTTCAACTTCTTTGGGTAAATGTCAAGGAATGAGACTGCAGGATGGTAGGCTAAGAGTATGTTTAGTTTTGTAAGAAGCCACCAAACAGTCTTCCAAAGTGGCTGTTCATTTTGCATTTCCATCCGTACTGAATCAGAGTTCCTGTCTACACCCTTGGAAGCACAGGCTGTTGTCAGTGTTCTTGATGTTGTCTATTTTAACAGGAGTGCAGTGGTATCCCACTGTTGTTTTCAGTTGAATTCCCCGATGATACATAATGAGAGTCTTTTGCCTTTATTTTTATTTGTTTGTTTTTGAGACACGGTTTCACTCTGTCACTTCAGCTGGAGTGCAGTGGCGTGATCTTGGTCACTGCAACCTCTGCCTCTGAGTTCAAGTGATTCTCCAGCCTCAGTTTCCCGAATAGCTGGGATTACAGGTACCTGCCACCATTCCTGGCTGATTTTTGTATCTTTTCAGTAGAGACGGGGTTTCTCCATGTTGGCCAGACTGGTCTCGAACTTCTGACCTCAAGTGATCTGCCTGCCTCAGCTTCCCACAGTGCTAGGGTTACAGGCGTGAGCCACCGTGGCTGGCTGCCTTTTGCTTTTTAACAAATTACACTAACTCAATACCTGTGGTAAGGGACTGCCCTAAGATTTCATGGTTTTATCTCAAAATTTCATATCTTATAACAAAATGCAGAAAGAAAAGCTTGAAAGTATTCTCGAGTTTTTTTTTTTTTTTTTTTACAGGTTGAAAAGGCTTGATCTACTGAGCAAGCATGCCTCCAAGCATCTACCTGGATGTCTTTCTATGACCTCAGAATGCCTCAGTCCACAAGCAAATTTATTGTTTTTCACTTAAATCACCTTTCTCTTGATTCTTATGTTTCTGTCTTGTGTCTTCCAGTACTCAGGGTCCTGCAGCTCCTGATTTGTCACCCCCAGGCGGACGGGCTCATGCTGAACCCCAAATGCACTGAGCGTAGCCCCACACTCCCCTCCTCACTGCTGGAATTGCCCTCCCAGCTCCTAGGGTCTGGCTGGCCTGGGCTGGCTTTGCTACTGAATCTCTTTTCCCCATTTACCTATGGCTGTCTGCCACTGCCAGGCTGGTCTGCCTCACAACACTTCATGCCACCTGCTCTTCCTTCCTCTGTGTCCTTGCTGAAGCCTGGGATGCCCTTCCTCACCACTGCCCCTGACTCAGCTCAGGTTAGTCCAGTCCTGCCTGCTCTGCCTGCCAGGGGTCCAGCCACCCATAGTCATGCATCCATCTGCTCGAGGGAAGTTGGTGTCTCCCACTAACTCCAGACTGTGCTTCCATTCTGTGTTGGGTATAGTCCATTTTACCTCTGTCATTACTAGAAGTTGCCTGAGGGCTGGAAATAGACCCCTCCCTCACCTCTGCAACCCGCTACCATTCCCATCAATTTCATACACACAGTTACCTGTTGAGTGCATGTTGAATGCATCTGAGATCAATTTTGTAAAGAGAGGGGAAACCCTGAGCAGGAGTTGTCTGAAGAATGAATCCTTATTTTAGATCCCACTGAGTCTCTCTGTCATGGACTCTTTGGACTATGAAAACAGGAACAATTATGGTGTAAATGGACTTTGAAAATAGCAATAATTAGGTAATTAAAAATGTACTTCACTTTCATTATAGTGTCCATAAAATTCCACCATTGAAAAACAAACTATTTTAACATATTTTACTTAATATAATTCATGTAATTGTGATTTTTATGTTCCACCTAGTTATGCAATTAAGTAGTACATGGCTATTTCTTACAATTAAACATTGCTAAAATCTGCCGCCAGTTTGGAACAGAGTGTGATATATTTAACAACTTTTTATGCTAAACAGTAGACACAGTTAAAACTGTATTCATTTAATTCCATTTTAATTAGTTGAATAATATTTTCAAATGTGAATTTAGCCCTAACTAGAATGGCACGTTACTTAAGGTTGTTTTCTTCCAAATTATGTATCTGTAACCTGTTGAAGTTTCTGATAGAAGAAATTGGCAGTACGTGTGAGTCCCTGAGTTGAGAATTGTGCAGGCTTTTCAGCTCTTGATCAGAGCTTCCTTCTTACTGGTTAGATCCATTCTCATGATATAGTGTACACCAGCAAAGCCTCCCCTGTTTCTTCTTGAAGAGTTACCCCCTAGATACTCATGAAATGTGTTCCAGGCATTGCTAGGCTCCCAGAAGCAGCCTGAGGCCTGGTGCGCAGCAGAAAGGAGATCAGAGGGTTCATTTTTTCTAGATAGACCTCCTGCTTTGGGGAGAGGCATCCTGAATTCCTCAAACAAACTGCCTCTGCCACTGGCCCTTGTCACCAGCCCTGATCTCTGAGTGATGAGGAGATGAGAACATCCATCCAGGTACATCTTCCCAGCAGTTTCCCTCTCTCCTCCACTCTGGTCTCCTTTCCTTCATCCTCCCATCTACTGAGTACTAGCTCTTAAATGAAGTGTCCTTAAAAAGCTTCCTGTCCTGTTGTCTTCTTCAAAATCAAGTCCCCCTCTTTTGTTCATGCTTCCACATGGCCCACATTCCTGACCTGCCCTTCTCTCCCTTCCTAGACCTGAACATTCCTCCAAACCACTCCATGCACCTTGGCTGAGACCCTGCCACAGAATGGGGAGAAGGGGTTGGGGTCCCTAGAAGACTTCATCTCTCAAGTCAGGATTACCCTCACTGCACCTAAGGGGCATCACTGCTCATCCCAACTGCTGACAAACACCATTCCCACTCCTTCTGCCACTGAATTAGCCCCATTAATGTCAGGGCTCAGCTCCCACCATGCCCGTCTCCCATGACACCCTCCTAGCACTGCCTCAGACCCTCAGAACTAAATGAAATAAGGCATGGCCAAGGGCTTAACAACCAACATGACAATAATAAGATCATGAATGCTTACTGAACACCTCCTCAGTGCCCGGGTCTGGACTTAGCACATTACATTAATCATCTGATTTAGTGCTCCAACAGGCACAAGCTAGTATCCTCACTTAGGATGGGTTATGAGACTGGCCCGAAGTCCTATAACTCCTTGGTGGAAGAGCCAGAATTCAAACCCAGATGATCTGAATCCTGGGTCTGTGCCCCTAATCACTGCTCTGTCCTGTCTTCCTAGCAGGGGACCCAGCAAATGGCAAGTGTCCAATAATTGTTAGTTACTTCACTGAGTCCCAAGGAATTATCTTCTTTTCATTGTTCCCTTTACTTTCGCAATCTGGGTCTCCAAACTCATTACTCAGTTTAGAATATGGGTTAATTTTCAGTTAGCTTTTTTTCTGCACCTTCTGGGCACCCATGGACAGCTCAGTCCCAGGCTTTCTACATGGAGTCATAAGGTCTCTGTCTTTGGGCTCCTGAAACCATTTGAAATCTGTCAGGGAATCAGTCAGCAGCCTTGGACCTGACGTCTAGCAAACTGGGGGTCATTCTGGAGATCCTCAGTCATGGCCTTCTGCTCTTCCTATGCTTTGGACATCAGGATCCTGACTGCTCTGCTACCTTCAGGTCCAGCTCCCATTCCATTTTGGTTGCCCAGCCTCAGCTCCACCTGATTCTAACCCCAGCCATCCTAAAATCTCAGCACAGCTTGGGCCTTCCACAACTCAGTTTATGACTGGGACTGAGGAAATGGTGGGAAGGTAGCATCAGTAAGTGAGATCTGCTCATGGAGGTGCGTGTTGTCAAACACCTCTGAAAGAGGAACCATGTGGCCACAGTTCAGAAATGCACATTGGGAAAGCCACAACATGTTGTCAACTGTGTCTTCACTGCCCCTTCATAAAACCAGCTGTGATAGCTACCATGCTGTGTCCCAGGAAATTATGCTGTGACTCTCCTAATTCTATTTCCAATTCCCGTAATGACCCTGCAAGTTAGGTATTGCTACCCTCCCTCTACGGAAGAAGGAGAAGCTGAAGTGTACAGTGGATACGTGATGTTTTTGTCTGCTCACAGTCCATTGTTTCTTCTAATACTAGCACCCTGACTTCCCTTTTCCATGTATGCAGTCTTCATGAACTACATTGCAGGATTCCTAGCCCTTCTTGCCAAGAGACAGGCGTGTGATACAAGCTCAGCCAATTGGACTCTCTTTCCTAGGAGCCTGAATGTTAAGATGAGGAGGACAAAGATGGCAATTGGTTGGGGAGGGTTTATCCCAGCAGGATGCCTGAAGAGACCTCATTACTTCCTGCAGTCTAGAGGCTGGAGCTGCTCAGCCCCCATCCTTTCCAGGACTCCTTGTCAATTCAGTCTTTGCTTTGATTTTCTAAACCAATCCATATCCTCCTCATGTTAACTGCATCTATTTTTGTTCCTTGAAATCCGCAAACTCCACATGATAGAAGGGCATTCATTCTTCCATGTACTGAAGAGTCCTTGAGCATATTCTCTGTGTGAGGCTCTGTGCTTGGTGCTGAGGGTTTACCATGAGCAGGACGGAGGTTTCTATGATCAGCAAGGGCGGTCATTCATTGCATTTATGATAAAGGTTTTAGAACAAGGAGCTTGTCCTGGGTCACACACAAGACTATTCCATGGCTTGGCCTCAAGACAGCTTGTCCCATATTCCGCACTAGGCCTGCTTGCTTTATACACACATTAGTCGGGTATCGTTCAAAGGGATTCTTTTCTCCACCACTGCACTAAACAGTAGCATGAACAGGTGCCATGTATTTAAAACCACAAGTACAATTTCCTCAGAAATTCCTCTATCCGTTTGACAATCTATTCTTTCTTGGGAACTTTGTGAAGGACAGGTTCTTAGACTCAAAAGGAGCTCCTGTGGTGAATCAGGAGACTTCACTCAATTTGTGGTTTTATTACAAAGTTTCATTGTGATATTAGACATGTTAGTTCTCCCATGCGAGTCTCGGTTTCCCCTTGTATAAACTCAGAAATCGTTCAGATGATCTCCAAGGCTCTTCTGCTTTGGTATTTCTAAATATCCTCTTTGAGCCCCTAGAATTAAGAGAGAAAAAGAGTTGCTTCTCTCTGTGATTTGAGGTTTTGAATGGCATCAAAAGAGTTAAACTTTGCAGCACTTTGCAACATTGACAAAAAAACTATGTACTTTAATTTCTAATAAAAAATCAAGCAGGTATGAATAGCAATAAAATTGCTCAAAAATTGTTCAAATTGAAGGGAAACAATTGGAAGTGGATTTGGAAATACAACGTTTAGCTAAGCAAGCTATAATGTTCTGTTATTTTAATCAGCATTGTAAAGTAATTTAAATGATGGAGGAAGAGACTTTTATACTTTAATATATAATCGCTTTTTTCAATGCATTCATCAAAAGATATTTCATGTTAATGATTCTACAGCTGACGACAGACACTACAATAATGGTCTTTCATCTGCTCCAGGTGAGGGTTATGTTGGCTGGTTTTAGATTTGACTTTTATTTCCGCTCTTCCCACCTAGTCTGAAAGAAAAATTTCTGCCATTTTGTAAGAAGATTCGTGTTAGTTAATGTCACAAAGATAAAAAAAAAAATTAGGAAAGGAAATCTAGGACATTCCTCAATATTGTTGCTTTGAAAACGCTAAAAGTTAGAGCAGATTTCAGGGGTTATCTCAACAACTCACCTGCCTTCAGGACCCTGGAATTCAAAAAATGCATAAACGTGGCTTTTTGTTTAAAAATCTTCTGCAAAGGGAGATGAGATTCTCTTACTCTGTAGACATTTTGTCTGTGTTAAATTAATGCTCATTGCAAATGGAAGATTTGGTATGAACAAAATGCTGAAAAATAGATTTCTTTCTACTTCTGGGCTGATGTCTACCATTATCAAATGGCCCTTCCATAAAGTTTTTTTTTTTTTTTTAAAGAATAACTTGAAATTTTCTTGCTGCAGTTTAAGTATTTATCATGTCCTCATGTCCTTGCTGGAGAAGGTAATATAAGATGGTTGAAGGACATGTTGCTGCTCCCAGAATGGTGATGCAGTCCTAAGGATTTTGGGGTCCTGGTCTTATGTTTGCAAGAACCTTCCTTTCTCCCCAGATAAAACATGCTTTTGGTGTCTCCTGCTTTGGTTTTGCCTATGTTGGTACTTGTTCAATGTGAGAAATCAATCTACCCATCTATCCCTCCACCCATCCATCTATACACCCATCCACCCATTCTCTCATTCATCCACCCACCCATGTGTCCACCCATCCATCCATCCACCTATGCATCCATTCACCCACTCATTCATTCATCCAGCCACTCATGCACCCAATTATTCATTATTCATCCACTCATCCAATCATCTGTCTATTCATCCATCCTTCCATTCACACATCCATCCACCCACTTCACCCACCTACCTAATTATACATTCTGTCTCCACACAGCCAACGATTAAAACAACAGTAACAACAACGTTCTACTCATGGTTGGGGTAAGTGTAAAGAGATACAAGAAGTAATGAAATTTGCTAAGTAGAGTTATATATTTGAAAGATTTAATGTACATAATTTTAACTGTGCATTTGTCCACCAAACCCATCCCCCAAAAAGGGAAAAGAAGGAAAGAGGGAGGGAGGGAAGGAGGGAGGGACTGAGGAAGGAAGAGTAGGAAAGAAAGAAGAGAGAAAGGAAGGGAGGTAAGGAGGAAGGGAAGAAGGGAAGGAAAGAAAGAAGAGAGAGAGGGAGGAAGGGAGAAAGGAATGAAAGGGAGAGCGGGATCACGAGAAGAAGAGAGGAAAGAAGGAAGGTATTGAAGACGGAAGGAAAAAAGGGAGGTGATATGGTTTGGCTCTGTGTTTCCACCCAAATCTCGTCTAACTGTAATCCTCACGTCTGGAGGGAAGGAGGTGATTGGATCATGGGGGCAGTTTCCCCTATGCTGTTCTTTGTGGTAGTGAGTTCTCAGGAGACCTGATGGTTTTGTAAGCATCTGGCATTTCCCCTGCTTGCATTTCTCTCTCTTTCAGACATGTGAAGTGGGCCTTTGCTTCCCCTTCACCTTCTGCCCTGAGTGTAAGTTTCCTGAGGCCTCCCAAGTCATGCAAAACTGTGAGTCAACTAACCCTCTTTCCTTTATAAATTACCCAGTTCTTTGGAGTGGTGTGAAAATGGACTAATACAGGAGGGAGGAAGAAAGGAAGGAGAAAGAGAAGAAAGAAGGAAAAAAGGAAGGGAGGGAGGGAAGAAGAAAGGGAAGAAAAAAAAGGAAAGAAGGAAGGTAGAAAGAAAGAAGGCAGGCGGAAGGAAGGAAGATGTACCTGGAGGTTGCCTTACCACCTGTCTTTTTCCTCCGTGTGTGTGTGCTCAGGAGTGAGCACCAGAAAGCAGGTCCAACTGCTTTCTTCCCGGAGCTGTTTCTTCACTGGGTCTGTGTGGTGTGAGCATCCCGAGGGCTGGGTCTCAGTCTTGTGTTTAGGGACCCATTCTCATACCAGATGTCCTATAAAGCCTAACAGCTCCTAGCATAAGAACTACAGAGATGGCTCTCCTTGCTACCCACTCCCACCTTGTACCCTCCTATCTGTTTTCCAAAGAGCAGCCAGAGAGATCCTTTAAAACAAGAGTCACTCATGTCATGCCTCCCTCTGCTAAACATGCTCTACAGTTTCCGTTCCTCTCTAGGAAAAAGTTCGTATCCACCTAGTGCCCTGCCTAGCTCGCCTCTCTGGTCTCCTCCTATCCTTCACTTTTCATGTCACACACTGGTCTTTGGAATACCAACCTCCCCGTTCCTTCAACATGCCAATTGTGCCTCCTCCTCAGGGCACTCGTTCAGCCTGTTCCCTCTTCTGGGAATGCCCTTCCACCAGCTAGTTGCATAGCTCATTTCTCACTTCCTTCAGGTCACCTCTTTTCAATGAGGCTGCCATTCACCATCTAAATTTCTATGGCACCCTCCTCCTAACATATTTCTTTTTTAGGCCTGCCTAGTCTGGTTTTTATTCCCCCCAATAAACGTATCATCTCCTAATGCTTTAGAATCATTATGCTTAATTTTCATTCTCTCTCTCTACCAGAATAGCTCTTTACAGTGAATATATTGGTCTAGTTTGGTGTCTATCCCATCTTCATCTCCTGGCACTGTGACTTACCCAGAGTTATTACTCAGTAAACAGTGTTTGAGTTATTGTATGAACAAATGAATTATTGAATGTTAATCTCCAACACCGTATTTTCTTAAAAGATGCACCAGGGCGATGTTGATGAGAAGCATTTTGTATCATATACATGACTTTAGAAATATCCCTCCCACTTCAGGTGAGAATCTATTGTAGAAGGTTTCAGAAGACAATTTGGCAACATATATTAAGGCTTTAAAAAAGAGTTTATCCTAGGAAAATTTCATGTGTGTTCATGAATGTTGAGCTAAACCACAGGCAGTTCAGTATTGTATCAAATACAAAAAATTGGGTCAGGTGCAGTGGCTCATGCCTGTAATCCCAGCACTTTGGGAGGCCAAGGCAGGCAGAGCACAATGTCAGGAGTTCAAGACCAGCCTGGCCAATGTGGGGAAACCCCGTCTCTACTAAAAATACAAAAATTAGCCAGGCATGATAGTGCACACCTGTAATCCTAGCTACTCAAGAGGCTGAGGCAGGAGAATTGCTTGAACCCAGGAGGCAGAGGTTGTAGTGAGCTGAGATTGAGGCACCACACTCCAGCCTGGGTGACAGAGTGAGACTTTGTCTCAGGAAAAAAAAGAAACAATTGGAAGTGATCTAACTATCCAGTAGTGACTGGGGTAATAAAAAATTATGATCTGCACAAACTATGGAGTTTTATTTGGCATTTAAAATGCAGAGGAGTAGAATATTTTTTAAATACAAAATGTTTATAATATGTAAATTGAAAAAGTTACAAAACAGTAAATAGATATTGGAATATCACATTTAAATATACAGATAGATAGATATACACATACATGTATTATGTGTGTGAATATGCATATACATATCTATGTATCTATATAGATCTATACATCTATCTGTATTTCCTGGGAGACTGTATTTTATATGCTATGGTGTTGCCATTAGTGATTTCTAAATTGTTACTTTTTTGATGAATTCATTTGGTAAATTGTTCTACATTAGCTTATCTTCTTCTCTAATTTTTCTCAAAGATGATGACTTTTTTTGGGAGGGATGGAGTCTTGCTCTGTTGCCCAGGCTGGAGTGCAATGTCACAATCTGAGCTCACTGCAACTTCCACCTCCCGGATTCAAGTGATTCTCTCCTCAGCCTCCTGAGTAGCTGGGATTACAGGCACCAGCCACCATGCCTAGCTAATTTTTGTATTTTTAGTAAAGACGGCGTTTCACCATGTTGGTCAGGCTGGTTTCAAACTCCTGACCTCAGGTGATCCACCCACTGCAGCCTCCCAAAATGCTGGGATTACAGGCATGAGACACCACACCCTACCATGATTGTTATGGGGTTTTGTATTTGGAAAATCATGGCAATAGATATTTCCTTTAAAAATTGGATATCAGTGCTTTCTAACATTTAATATTGTAATTTGACTTAAAATAAGACATTTCCAACTTTTATTTCTTAAATCATGGTCCCTGGTCTTCTAAGGAAGGAAAAAGGAAGCCAGGCTGGCCAGGCTGGACTGGAGGAGAAGCAGACCCTACTCCAGGACTGCTCTTCCACCCAGAGGCTGAATGAATACAGTGGCAGCCACTCGTGAAGCCCACATTAGTTCCCGCTCAGTTTAATCACACACTCCTGTGCTCTAGTCAAAGGGGATTAGACATAAGCTGTGATGCCATGGCCACGAACACTGCTTCTTTGTAGTATGGCTTATTGATTCCTTTAGTTAGTTTTTTTTCCCCCAAATCATTGATCTTTCCATATTAATTTCTATGACTTACCAAGAAAAATTCACTTGTCAAACATAGTGAATTATTATTTTTTAACAATTTGACATTCATTATATACTTATTTTTATGTAGACAAATCTTTTGAACTTTTTCTCTTTTTGAGGCCTCCCTTTGTTTTAGAGTTAACATGAGCATTTAAGCAACATGGAGAGATTGATATTTTTAACTGATTTTATAACTTTCTAATCCATCTGTGTATGTACGTGTGTGTTTGGGCAACAGTACAGGGTGAGAGAATAATTTAACCATTATAAGAAAACAAATGATTACAATTGCTCCAGACCCACCTGTAGAGTCATTTTCTGTTACCCACTCTCTTGAAATGATACTATTAACATTGCACTAAGCTGTATTCATTTATTACATGAATATTTAATAGGCACCTATCACAACACTGTCACGACGTTAGGATCCTCCTGAGATTTTCTTCTTTTTAATCTATTTGTCTACTTTTTTCCTCCCTGACACCACACTGCTTTAGTAATACTTGCTTTAAAGTACAGTTTAATGTGTGGTGTTTGAAAGCCCACTTCATCACTATTCTTTTTTCAAAATAAACTTCATTTTTCAGAGTAGTTTTGGATTCACAGACAATTGAGCAGAAGGCACAGAGATTTCTGATGTACCCCTTCCCACACTCATGCACAGCCTCCCATTACCAACAGCTCACGCTGTAATGGTGCATGCATTTGTTACAATTGATAAACCTACATTAACACATCGTCATCGCCCAGAGTCAGTAGTTTACATGAGGGTTCACTCTTGGTATTGTGCATTCTATGGATTTAGGGAAATGCCTAATGAGTATCCAACATCGTAGTATTGTGCAGAATTGTTTCCCTGCCTTAAAAATCCTCTGTGCTTTGTCTGTTCACCCCCTCCCTCCTAACCACTAGACACTACTGATCTTTTTACTGTCTCCATCATTTTGCCTTTCCCAGAATGGCATAGAGTTGAAATCACACAGTAGGTAGCCTTATCAGATGGGCTTCTTTTACTCAAGAATATGCATTTAAGTTTTGTACGTATCTTTTTATGGCTTCATAGCTCATTTCTTTTTAGCCTTGAATGATATTCCAAAGTCAAGAGGTACCAGACTTTTAGTTTATTTATCCATTCACCTACTCAAAAACACATTTGTTGCTTTTAAGTTTTGGCGATTATTAATAACGTTGCTATACATATCCATATTAAGGCTTCTTTTTTTCAGACATAAGTTTTTCAGTCCTTTAGGTAAATACCAAGGAGTGAGATTGCTGGATGTTATGGTAAGAGTGTGTTTAGTTTTGTAAGAAACTCCCAAACTATCTTCCAACAATGGGTGTTCCATTTTGCATTTCTGTCAGCAATGAATGAGAGTTTCTGTGCTTCATGTTCTTACCAGCATTTGGTGTTGTCAGTGTTATGCATTTAGCCATTCAAATAGGTATATAGTAGAGGTGTTTCACTGCTGCTCCAATTGGCATTTCCCTAATGACATACGAAGTGGGCACCTTTTTACACACTATTTGCCATCTGTATATCTTCTTTGGTGAGGTGTCTGCTAAGGTCTTTGGCCCATTTTTTTTAGCTGGGTCATTGTTTCCTTATCATTGAGTTTAAGTGTTCTTTGTATATTTTGGATAGCAGTCCTCTATCAGATATGTCTTTTGCAAATATTTTTTTCCAGCCTGTGACTTGTCATTTAATTCTCTTGATGGTGTCTTTCGCAAAACAGAAAATTTTAATTTTAGTGAAATCCAGCTTATCAATTAGTTCTTTCATGGATCATGCCTTTGACATTATGTCTAAAGAGTTACCATCAAACCCTAGGTCATTTAGATTTTCTCCTGTGCCATCTTCTAAGGGTTTCATGATTTCAAACTCATTTGGGGGAAGAATGTAAGATCTGTGTCTAGATTTTTCTTTTCTTTTTTTTTTTTGTTTTTTTTTGTTTTGGTTATGTGGATGTTCAGTTGTCCTGGCATCATTTGTGAAAAGACTATCTTTTTAATGTTTTGTGGTATTTAACATTTATCAAAGACCATATGACTATATTCTTATAGATCTGTTTCTGGGGTTTTTATTCTGTTTCATTGTTTCGTCTAGTCTATTTTCTTGACAATGCCACATCATCTTGGTTATTGTAGCTTTATAATAAGTCTACAAGTCAGTGCCACAATTTTGTTCTTCTCTTTCAATATTATTTTGGCGATTGTGGGTCTTTTATCTCTCCATGTAAATCAGAGAATCAGTTGGTCAATATCTACAAAATAACTTTCTGGGATTTTGATTAGTATTGTGTTGAGTCTATAGATCAAGTAGGGAAGAGCTGACCTCTTGACACTATTAAATCTTTCTATCCATGAATACAAATAGCTTTTCGTTTATTTAGTCCTTTCTTTGATTTAGTTCAACAGAGTTTTAGTTTTTTTATATATTTTGATGTCCTGTTAAGCACAACCTTACTAAGGATTCTTATGCCTTCTTGGAGAATTGACTCCTTTATCATTGTGCATTGCCATTTTTGATTCCTGATAGCTTTATTTGCTCTATCTGAAATTTACATAGGTACTCCCACTTTCTTTTGGTTAGTGTTAGCATGGTATGTCTCTCTCCATCCATTCACTTTTAATCTAGGTGTGTCTTTGTGTTTAAAGTGGGTTTCTCCTAGCAAACCTATAGTTGGATTTCATTTGTTGATCCACTCTGGCAATGTGTCTGTTTTAATTAGCGCATTTTAACCATTGGCATTCAGAGTGATTATTGATGTGGTTTAATTAATGTCTACAAATTCATTGCTGTTTTCCATGCATTGCCCTTGTCCTTTGTTCCTGTTATCTCCTAGTCTTTTTTATGACATTTGTGGTTTTAATTGAACAACTTATAGGATTCCATTTTCTCTCTTTTCTTAGCATGTTAGTTATATTTCTTTTTGTTTCGTTTTTGCCATAGAGTTTGCAGTATGTTTTTACAAGTAATCCAAATCCACTTTTAAAAAACCATAACAACTATCATACAACTATACTTCTATACTGTTTCATGGAGTGTGAATACTTCATAATAACAAAATAATCCCAATTCCTCCTTCCCACCCCTATGTCACTGTTTTCATTTATTTCATATAAATGTATACATGTGTATATACACACACAAACATACACCTACAATATCATGCCTTATATAATGTTTTGGTCAACAAATATTATAATGCTGTATTGCTGTACAGAATTGTAGCTTAGAAGCAATAAGCTATAACAAATAGCCTAGGTGTGTAGCAGGCTGTACTGTCTAGATTTGTATAAGTATACTCTATGACGTTCACACAATGACAAAATCACCTAATGACTCAGTTCTCAAAAAGTATCCTCATTGTTAAGAGACAGTAACTATATTGATTATATGTGTGTGTATACACATGACTGTATTGATTGTGTATGTATATATACACAAACATATACATAATCAAAGAGATTGCTGCTATTACTATTCTGAATTAATGCATATGTTGAATTAAGAGTGAGAAAAATAAAAGTTTTTACTTTCCTTCACTTATTTCTCCTTCAGTGTTCTTCCTTTCTTTATGTAGATCCAAGTGTCCAATCTATAGAATTTTCCTGCTCTCTAAAGTACTTCTTTTTTATGTTTTTCTTTTTCTTCTTCTTCTTCTTCTTCTTCTTCTTATTATTATTATTATTATTATTATTATTTTGAGATGGAGTTTTGCTCTTGTTACCCAGGCTGGAGTGCAATGGCGCGGTCTCGGCTCACCACAACCTCCGCCTCCTGGGTTCAGGCAATTCTCCTGCTTCAGCCTCCCGAGTAGCTGGGATTACAGGCACGCACCACCATGCCCCGCTAATTTTTTGTATTTTGAGTAGAGATGAGGCTTCACCATGTTGACCAGGATGGCCTCGATCTCTTGACCTCGTGATCCACCCGCCTCGGCCTCTCAAAGTGCTGGAATTACAGGCGTGAGCCACCGTGCCCGGCTAAAGTACTTCTTTTAACATTTCTTGCAAGGCACGTCTATTGGCAAAAAAAATTAAAAAGTCGCTAAATTTTGGTTTGTATAAAAAGTCTATTTCTTCTTCACTTTTGAATAGCAATTTTTCAGGGCACAGAATTTTAAGGTGATTTTTTTTCTCTTAACACTTTAAATATTTCACTTTGCTCTCTTCTTGCTGGCATGGTTTATGAGGAGAAGTCAGATATAATTCTTACTTTTGCGTTTCTATTGGTAAGGCGTTTTTCCCTCTGGCTTCTTTGGGGAATTTTTCTTTATGTTTGATTTTACGTATTGTGAATTATATCCTATGTGTAATGTCTTTAACATTTGTCCTGACTGGTTTTCTCTGAGCTTCCTAGATCTGTGGTGTGGTGTGTGATATTAATTTGAGAGGAAATTCTGGGGCATTATTGTTTCAAATATTTCTTCTGTACTTTCCTCTTTTCTCCTTCTGGTATTTCCATATATGTATGTTATACTTTTCATAGTTGTCTTACAGTTCTCAGATATTATTCTCTGCTTTTCTCCCAATCCCTCCCCTATTTTTTCTTTTTCTCTTTGCTTTTCAATTTTGGAGGCTTCTATTGAGACACTTTGCAAGCTCAGAGACTCTTTCTTCAGCCATGTCCAATTTGCTAACAAGCCCATCAAAGGCATGATTCATTTCTGTTATAGTTGTTTTTTTTAATCTCTAGCAATTCTTTTTGTTTTTCTTTTCTTAGAATTTCCATCTCTCTGCTTACATTGCTTGTCTGTTTAGAGCCGTTAGCATATTAATCATACTTGTTTTCAATTCCTGATCTGACAATTCCAACATCTCTATCATATCTGAGTCTTCTTTGGAAAGAAGACTGTGTCTCTTCAATCTGCAGTGTTTTGCTTTATAGTATGTCTTGTACTTTTCTCTTGATAACTGGTCATTATGTGCTGGATAAAAGGAAACACTGTAAATAGGCCTTTAGTAAAGTGGGGGTAAGGTGCTGGGGGAAGGGGCGCATTCTCTAGGCTTGTGATTAGGTCTCAGTCTTCTAGTGAGCTTCTAGTGAGCTGGACTGTAAACCTGTAAAATGCTTCTCAATCTCCTCACCCCACTGCCACTTAGGTGGGACAGGATGGCTGCCAGGGTGTGGAGTTGTGTATTTCCTTTCTTCAAGGTGAGGTAAGTTCTGATTAAACCCTAGCAGGTTAAGCTCTGGTTGAATAGTTTATCCTGAGGGCAGACGTTGTAAAGAACAGAATGTTCTGATGGACTTTAAGATGTTTTCTACCTCCTCCTGCCAGAAGCATCAGAGGACTTTTCTCTGTATTCAGTGTGGGAACCTGGTCCAGCTCCAGGAGGTAAAACTCACTTAATTCTGAGGGACACCCAATGACTTGTCTCCCTAGAGTTTTTAACTCTCAGGCTTGTCCACGCTGAGACTCCAATAAGCCATCAATTACAGTTCAGATTTCCCTACTTTGACACTGATTCCTTCAGATGTTCTGCTCATGAATTTCTGTTGCAGTGAGTTGTGATTCTCTGTATCTGCCTATCTGTCTCTAATTTTGGGGTCAGCAATTTGTCCTGTGAACTCACTTCCCTCTGGGATCTAAGAAGAGCTGTTCATTTTCCAGTTTGTTCAGCTTTTTACATGTTAAGATAGAGTAGCAACTAGCAAGCTCCTCATTGAACCAGAAACCATGACTATTCTTTCTAAAAAAAAATTATACTTAATTCTTAACAGTGAATTCTGGGCTCAAGCAAGCCTCCCACCTCAGCCTCCCAAAGAGCTAGGACTACAGGCACATGCGACTATCACTGGCTATTTTTTTTTTAAACTTTCTGTAGCAATGGGGTCTCACTGTGTTTCCCAGGCTGCTCTCAAAATGCTGGCCACAAGTGAGCCTCTCAACTCAGCCTCCCAAAGTGCTGGGATGAAAAATGTCTTTTAAATTGACATTTTTTTTCCTGTCTTCCTTTTGTCATGTGGATTAAGTGTACATCTGGTGTTGTTTCTGTTCAGCCAATTAGTCTGCAGGCAAAAGGGAGACCTGATGAAAATGTCTTCATTTTGGCCACATTTTTCAAGGATATTTTTACTGGACATAGGATTCTAGTTGGCTTATTTTTACTTCAGTATTTAAAATATGGCATTCCATTGTGTTATAACTTACATTGTTTCAGATTGGAAATTAGCAATACTCATATTGCTGTTTTCTTGTATGTAAAATGATTTTTATCTATGGCTGCTTTTATGATTTTTTTGTGTTAAAAATATTTTCAACAATTTGGCTGTAAAGTGTCTACATATATCTTTATGTTTCTCCTGTTTGTGATTTGTTCAGTTTCAGTGTCAATCATGTTGATATTGTTTATAAAAAGTTCGGCAACTTTTTAGTCATTTTTTCCAAGTAATTTTTTCTCTCCCAATTTTCCTCGCTTTCTGACATCCCAGTTACACATATATTAAACCATTTGATTAAATTAATTAGGTCTCTGAGTCTCTACTAATTTATTGGTCTTTCCTTTCTTACTGCTTCAGGTGGGATAGTGTCTACTGATCTGTCTTCAAATTTACTGAATTTTCTCCCACATTGTTCAAGATGCTATTAATTGCATCCAGTGAAATCTTTATTTCAGATGACATTATTTTTCTATTCTAGAATTTTTATTTGGTTTTTCAAAATAGCTTTTATTACTCGACTGAGATTTTCCACTCATTCACTCATTATATCCAACACTTATTTTAAATCCTTGAACATAGTTATAATGGCTTCTATAAAGTCCTTGTCCTAAGTTCAATAACTGTGTCATCTCAGAGTATATTCCTCAGAAAAAGTTTCCTTTATTTTTTTCTGGATAAGGGTCAAATATTCTTCCTTTGCATATCTAGTGATTTTTTTAACTGTCTGCTAACTATTATGAATGCTACATAGTTGATAATGTATTTTGCAACTTGGTCCAAAGAGTCTTGAGTTTTACTTATAGATAATTACTGGGAAATCAGTTTGATCATATTAGGATTTGTTTTAAGGCTTTGTTAAGGTGGGAGAGAAGTTGTCTCTTTTCTGAGATTGAAATATACTGCTCTGAAGATGTGGTCTGTATGGCCACTGAATCCCTGGAATATTTAGAGGGATTTCTCTGTCCTGGCTGAATAAATCTTCTACGACTCCCAGTGCTGTATGTCCTCTGGAACTGTCATTCAGTTCACATTCTCTCTTGTAGCTTTCTTTCCCCCCTCCAAGGTCTTGTAAAGTGATACCATTTGCATCCCTATCATAGAATTCTGCCAAAAACTCCGGGGAACATCTATGTAGACTGCTTGGGTTTCTTCCCCGTGAAGTTCCTCTTTAATAACCTGTCTTTTAAGTTCCAACCACTTAAGATTTCCCAAACTTTAATCCAATTAAAAGGCATAGATAGTGAGACTTAGTAATGGAGCAAAATGTATCTATATGCTATGCTACTATAAGAAAAAACACTTGAAATATAAAGAGACAGGTTAAAAGTCAAAGAATGGAAAAATGTGTTCTCTGCTTACAGTAAGGACAAGAAATCTAGCATGGTCTCAATATTAGGCACAGAGATTTAGAGAGAAGGTTATTACCTGTATTAAGAAGGTCATTTTTTGATGAGAAATGGGCCATTCAAAAAGAATAGCGATACTAAAAATATGTTGACATAATAACAAGGTTTCCAAACACAAAAGAAAAACTTAAGAAACTAAAAAGAGAAATAGATAAATCCGCAATTATAGCTAGAGATTTCAGCGCTGCTCCCTCAGTAATTGACAGAGTAAGTAGATAAAATCAGAAAATTTTACGAACAGTATTAACCAACTTGGCCTAGTTGACATTTACAGAATATGACACCCAACAACTTTATAGTACACATTTTTTTTTTTTTTGTGCATCTGGAACATTCACAAGCAGTACTATAATACATGTCTCTATATATTTAAAAAAATTTTAAACAGAGTTTCTTCTCTGATAATGTGACATTAAAATTAGAAAAAAAATGACAAATAAATCTGGAAAATCCTCACATATCTGGGAATAAATAACAAACTTCTAAACAATCTATTTATCAAAGGGAAAAAATTACCATGGGAAATGAGAAATGTTTAAAAGTAATTGACAACTAAAATACCATCTATTAAATTTTATGGGATGCATCCAAAGCAATACTTAGAGAAAAATGTATTGCCTTAATGTTTATATTAGGGAAAAAAAGCACCAAAATGTAATGCACTAAACTTAAAAATGTAAGAAAAATCTAAGTAAATAAAACCCATGTAAGTAGAAGTAAGGGCATCAGTGAATAGAAATTAAACAAACCTTAAAGATAATAAATAAAACCAAAAGTTTAATTTAAAAGATTAAGAAAATTGATAAATCACTATGTTAATTAAAAACACGAGAGGAGACACAAATTTCCAGAATCAGTAATAAAAAAGATGATCACTAGAGATAAATCAGACATAACAAGTATAATAATGGAATGCTATAAACAGCTTTATATCAAAAATTTAACAACTTAAAGTTGAAAAATACATCAAAAGATAAAAATTATAAAAATTAAGACATGGAATAAAAACTGATTAGCTATATATCTGTTAAATAAATATATCAAACTATTCCTACCAAAAGCACTAAAATATCAGATCCCTTTGAATTCTATCAAATTTCAAAAAAAAAAATACCAATTTTCGTGAACTGTTTCAGAAAATAGAGAAGAAAGGAACACATCACAGCTTTTTTTGATGAACCTAGCTCAATGCTAATACAATGGCCAAATGAGGACATTAAAAGAAAAGAAAATTACAAGTCAGTATTGCTTGTGAACTTAAATGTGAACATTCTTAACAAAATATACATAAAAGTGGATAATACATCATGACTAGATGGATTACCCAAGGAATGTAACGTTGTTGTAACATTAAAAAATTAATCTAATTCTCCAGAATTACCAGAATACCAGAGGGGAAAAAAAAAACATATGATGATCTTAATAAATGCAGAAAAAGCATTTGCAAATTCTCAACACTTATTCATATTTTGCAAAGTAAGACTAGAAGGAACATATCTCAGTCTGATAGAGTTCCCCCTAATATAAAAAACAAGCGATGAAAATTCACTTTCATCACTTCTATTCAAAATTATACCGGAGGGCTTAGCCAATACGAGAGGCAGAAAAATATATAAAAGGCATCGAGTTTGGAAAAGAAGAAATAAAACTATAATTATACATATAGAAAATCCGAAAGGATCTGTAAATGGTCAGAAATAAGTGAATTTAGTAAATTGCTAGAGATAAGGTCAATCTTGGAAAATCATTTGCATTTTTATTTACTAGCAAAATTAGTTGGAAAATAAAATTGTAAAAGCCTATATAAAATAAAATAAAAATACTTAAGGAAATATATGTATGGTTTCTATATTGAAAAGTACAAAATTCATCAAGAGAAATTAAAGAAGACCTAAATAAATGAATATACCATGTTCATGGATTGAAATTCAATGTCGTTGTAATATTCTGTCTCTCAAATTTGACTCACTGCTATCCAAATAGAAATTTCAGCAGATTTATTTTTAACAAGCTGAATCTTAAATTTTTATGGAAATCTAGAGGATTTAGAATAGCCAAAGCAATATTAAAGAGAACAATTTAAATAACTTACACTATCTGATTTTAAGACTGCCTGTGGAACTAGAGTTATCATGATAGTTTTCATTGGTGCAAAATAGGCAAGTAGATTAAGTGAATAGAATATAAAGGCCAAACATAAATTCACACAATTAATTTTTGTCAAAAGCTGCAAGGCAATTCAATGAGAAAAAGGCAGTCTTTCAGCAAATTGTGCTTTAAAAATACATCTATATACCCATGCTGAAAAAATAAAAACTAAATCTTACCTAACACTAAATGAAAAAATTAATATATGTTAAATTATAGACCTAAGTGTAACAGCTAAAACTATATATAAAGGTCTTATAAATAAACAGAAGGGATGATATTATTTGACTACTTTTCAACGGCCAGATGTCTTATAAGTAATGGAAAAAACACAAATCAGAACAGAAAAAAACTGATAAATTGGATTTGGTCCAAATTAAAACCTTCTGCTTGTTAAGAAAAAAAAAAAAAAGCATTAAACATGAATTGGTACAATGGAATTCTACTCAGCAATAAAAATCAATGAGCTATTGATACACACAGCAGCCTGAAAAAATCTCAGAGATGCTGAGTGAAAGAAGTCAACCTCAAAAGGTTGCATATGATGTGATTCCATTTATATGGTGTTCTCTTTATTTTTTTAAACACTATAATATAGTGATAGAGAACAGACCACTAGTTCCCAGGGGTTATAGGTGGGGAGAATGTAACCACAAAGGTTAGAGTCATTTGAGGCGACAGAAATGCTCTGTGTTCTGATTGTAGTAGTGGTTACATGAATCTCTACATGTGTTAAAAGTAATAGAAGTGTACCCCAAAAGAACTCAATTTACTGCATGTTAATAAAAATATAAAATATATTAGTTGGCAACTAACAATGGGGGAAGAGATTTTATAATACACACATTTGGAAAAGAACTGTCCTTCACAATATATAAGGAATTCATACAACTCAATAAAAACAAGATAACTCAATTAAAAATAGGGAAAAAAAATTTAACAAATACTCCACAAAGATATTTGAATGACTAATGAGCATATAGAGTGATAAATGTCAGTGATCAGCAGGAGGATGAAAATTAAA
The DNA here is from genome assembly GCA_031835075.1 of Saguinus oedipus. Classification (NCBI taxonomy): domain Eukaryota; kingdom Metazoa; phylum Chordata; class Mammalia; order Primates; family Cebidae; genus Saguinus; species Saguinus oedipus. Next base: position 35,559,226 of record CM063187.1, on the reverse strand, counting down.
ATCATATTGCTATACAAAATCACTGGAGTGCTTAACATTTAAAAGACTATTGATGCTTAATGTTGGTGAAGATATGGAATAAACAGTTTGCAGAGCTCTCTTACATTGCTGGCTAAATGCAAAATGGTGAAACCACATTGAAAAACAGTTTGATAATTGACTAGTCCTGTCTCACACTGCTGAGTAATTTATTAAGAAAAGAGGCTTGACTCACAGTTCAGCATGGCTGGGGATGCCCCAGGAAATTTACACTTATCGCAGAAGGGGAAGCAAAAACATCCTTCTTCACACTGTGGCAGCCAGAAGTGCTGAGCAAAAGAGAGAAAAGCCTCTTATAAAACCATCAAATCCTGTGAGAACTCACTCACTATCATGAGAACAGCATGAGGGTAACCACCCCCATAATTCAATCACCTCCCACCAGGTCCTTCACATGATACATGGGGATTATGGGAACTACAACTCATGATGAGATTTGGGTGAGGACACAGCCAAATCACGTTCTACCCTAGAGCCCAGCAATTCCCCTCCTACACACTTACTAAAGAGGAATCAAAATATATGCCTGTGAAAGACTGGTACAAGAATGGTCACTGTGACTTGATTCATAATTAGTAAAAACCAGAAGAAACCCCAACATTTGTTAAAAGTAGAATGGATAAAAAGATTGTGGTAAAATCACACAACAGAATACAAATCAGCAGTAAAAATGAGTGACCTATGGATATGCACAACAGAGAGCCACAGAAGCATTATGGTGGGTGAGACAAGCCAGATACAAAAGAGTTCATTGTGTAGAATTCTGTTTCTCTAAAGTTCTAGAACAGGAAAAACTAAGTTATGGTTAGAAATAGAAACCAGAACTGTGATTGCTTGGATGGGTGGGAAGGCAGGCACTGACTGGGAAGGAGGATGATGGAACTTCCTGGGGTGATGGAAATATCCTATATTCTAATAGGAATGTGAATTACACATGTCTATCCGTGTGCCAAAACTCATCCACGTGTACTCTTATGTGTCTTTTGCTGTATGCAAATTATGCCTTGATTAAAAAGAAAATAATGTGTCTATGGGGAAGATAGTATTAGGGAATAAGAGAGGCAGGGGATAATAATGTGACAAATGGATGCACAATGGCCTTACCTGGACTTACCAGTGAAAGATGCCTAGTCACGGGCATGGTCCAGCCTCTGCCCACCTCCCTCTGCACGCTCCTCCTCACCCCTGCCACAGTGCCTTTCCTCTTCCCTGTTCACCATAGAGGATTTGGCAAAGCACACCCTCATTCTGATTTTCCCCTCTGGTTCGTTTGACATCGCTCCTTCATTTTATTTCCCTCCCCTAAGGAGCTAGGAAGCTGGGGTTAGTGGGTAGGGAAGGTGTGAGGAAGAGATGGAGAAGTGGCCTTTGCCTGTTTTCTTCAGTTGGCCTCTGGCTGCCCTGAAGATGAGCTTTAAGCCCAGCTCTGGAGGAGGCCCAGGATAGCCCAAAGGAGTCTGAAGATGCTTATGGGAGTAAGTCTGCATGGGGGGCTTTGGGGGAACGGAAGGGAGAGCTGGAGCTTTCCTCACTCTGCATTTCTATTCCCCTTGAGTTTTTTTTGTTTGTTTACTTGTTTGTTTTTTTTAACATGAAAATTTCACCTTCAAACTCTAGAGGCTGAGGAAGGTGTCCCTGTCTCAGGAGGGCACAGTTCTGAGGTTCAGCCTGCTCTGCTCAGCACAGAGGTTGTAACTGAGCAATCTTCCTTAACTCCTTGGGAAAAAAAAAAAGAGAGAGAGAGACAGAGGAATGCATTTTTTCTTTCTCCCTTCTCATTCTGCTCTACTGACCTTTTGCTTAGCTTTTTGCTAATGTCATTTTCACTCTTGGTTGGGCTTTCTCGACAGTAAGGAAGACTTCTTTATGAAGCGGCGGTGATAAACTAGGGTCATGCATTCATTCACATCGAGGAAACCACTTCATCAGCTCTGACTTCAATATCAAATACCTCTAATCTAATCAGGAAAACAGCAAAACTCTGCAGAGTGCCCCTGTTAATCCTGTCACTTACTACCTTGTCAGATTTTGAAAAATGCAGTTTAATTAGCAAAATAAAAGAACTTAATCTTTCCCCATATTATTCACACAAGTAAAAATATATGCATTGGCTGAAGATAAAAATAAATTGCACAGGGCTACTCACCAAATGCAAGGGTGGGAGACAGATGAGGCTGAAATCACCCTGATTGTAGAGAATGAAACAAGCTGTAGTTTTCATTAGGACCTCAGTAAAACAGTGCAAAGAAATACCTCTGTCCATTAATATTTTCCCCACATGTAATACGAGGAAGAACCATTTTTAGGCCAAAAGGTGTTTCAACGCAGAAGAAACTACTCCCTCTATTTCATCTTGTAGTCTTTGTAACATGCATTAGGGCTCTTAGCAGTCAGTGCTTTGGATAATTTTTAATAAAAATTGTAGAATTTAAGAAAGAGAGATTTTTCCTACAACTATCTTAAAAAAAAAGAAGATCCTGTCTTAAAAGATGATTGCGACAAAGAAGAAAAAATACACCCTTTTTTCACCTTTTCTTTTGAACTCTAACACCTCTACCCTTTTACATATTCATAAAATGTATACGGAGCTAATTTTGAATGTGCCCTTTATGACTATATCTCGGTCATAATATCGTCACGTTCTGAAGGCGTAATTAAAGATTTACCTAGATTTATGAGACTTTATCATTATCAATAGGGTTACAGAATGCCGGGGAGACACATTGTTGGAAGATTTTGCTCAGCAATTTCTTGAGCAATGAGAGTACCGGTATTACTTTAGTGCTCAAAAAAATGACTGTTCGGCACGAATATATGGCCCTTTATTAGAAAGGGAACACCAAAGACACTTCCGTCAAAACACTCCAGCGCCTGCTTACCTCTTCCTTTCGGGGGATGAAGAAGCAAAATGTCTTGCTCATCGAAATGTGAGAGCTGGAAACGTCAGCTCCCTACAGCAGAGTGTGGCTGACCTCTCAGTTCTTCCCCCTTCAAGGTTGAGCCATATTGCAACCCATGGACCAAGATGCCTTTAAAACTATAGGATGAAGGAAGGAAAAACCCCAAACACGCCTCATTTCCAACGTGCTGGCTGTCTGTCTGTGGCCTTCCACGTGTAGTCAGGTGATTCTCTGGAAGGCCGGTTTCAGCAGCAATTCGAGCAGTAAGTTTGTTTGTTCTGCCATGTCTGGCTAGTGTTTCGTTTTCAGAGTAGTCTTCATTCAGAGCAAGGCAAGCCTCAGAACATCATTTTTCTTGCAACCTATTTTTCACAGGGAAAATAAGCAGGGCTGAGCCCCATGTCGAGGCACCCTGTCTTCAGGCTTTGCAGTGAAAAGGCGTGTGTTGGATCAGTGTTGTTATGACAGCACGTGTCATAACTGTCAAGCTCTAAATCCGTAGGGTAGGCTGGCAGGCTGAGGACTCAGGGTAGGGCTGATGTTGTAGTTCAGATCCAAAGGCAATCTACTAGCAGAATTCCCTCTTCCTTATGCAAAATCGCTGGTTTTCTTAAGGCCTTCAACTGATTAGATGAGGCCCACCACGTTATGGAGAGTTACCTGTTTGACTCTAAGTCTAATGATTTAAGTGTTAATCTCATCTTAAAAAATACCTTCACAGCAACATCCAGATGTGTGTGACCAGATACCTGTGTACTGTGGCCTTGTCAAGTTAACACATAAAATTAACCATTTTAGCACCCATGAGTCTCACCTTACTTATCCTCTGTGAATTAGAGTCTTGTATATGTATTTTTTGGGCCAAGAAAGAAACTGATCTTCTTTTAACACCTCAGACACATGGCAGCGCTGACATATGAATTAAAGCTATACACTTTTATCTGCAAAGGAAAGCCCTTCTAAGGGGAGAGTTGAGGCATATCTGACATCGCAAGCAAAGCCAGCTAGCTTCTCCTTTCCTTTGAGGAATCCTACTTGACTCTTTGCTTTCCTTAGAAGCACTTGGAATAAGGTTCTTGGGTTGGGATGGGAGTTTAGGGTCAGTCCTCAGACCTGCCTATGATTTGGATTTTTCATCATGGGCCATGCATTTTTGTGTGACCTTGAAATGTTGCATGCACATTTCCAAAAATGTGGAGTGAAGCAGTGCCTTCCACCATCCCCTAGGCAGACTTCAGTTGGGTGCAGCTAAGACGAGTTAAGGATTATTGGCTGAGGGATTCAGTT